>CAMTDV010001632.1:17270060-17380857 GCA_947069175.1 Scalesia atractyloides
ATCACAATCTCTATTTCAAATCGACGCGCCCAATTCGCAGTCGTCGGAAATCCCGACGATTTCGCCTTTCACTGTCGGTTTCTTGTGTCTTAACGCGTATAATAACTATTACATCGGTTATAACCGATGTCCAGTCCTCGACATCAGTCATAACCGCCGGAGAAATTATTGACCGATGAATCAAGACGGTAATCGGACTAAATTCATCGATGTTTTTCCCTATAAATACACCCACAAGCCTCTGTTAACCTTTTCGCTCACAATCACACAAATTCTCGACGTAATTTCACTCGTCGGAAAATCTCTGCAGGTCACCGGAAAACTGAGATTTCATCTACACGGTAAATACCTCGACTCTTTCCGTTTGAATCCGATGTTAGGCTGTTACTAACTTCAATCCAACCATTAGAATCAATTCCAGACGACGTAGCCGGAATATTCAGCTCTCGCCGGAAAACCTCTGAAATTTCTGATCTTACGCTGGGAATCGGTATAATCATCCAAACTTCTGTTAATCCTTGTTTAAGTACCTCAATTTCATAACTAATCGAACAGAACTGTTAATTGATTCTAACAGCCGAAGTTCACAAACAGAGCCGACGAGTCTTCGCCGGAGTTCTGTGAAAGACGCTGATCGGTACATCCTTCCCCCAAACTCTCTCCATTCATTACCTTTCAATTACTTATAAAGCTTGTTAATCGAATTAGACATAAATCAGTTGAATTATCATTATCAGAAATCTTAAGCGAAGAAGACGAAGTTCAGATATATTATAAGATTAATTAAAATTAGTATAATGAACGGGTTAGACACACAGTCAAGCGGTGGACTGTGTGCAAACAATATGCAAACGTCCCGAGTTCGATCCTTGACACACACACATTCGCTGTAATAAAATGCCTCTTTTTTAAACCGAACCGGGTCAACTCAGTAAGATGTTAAGTATAATAAAAATCAGAATATTTACCAAGTTAGACACACAGTCCAGCGGTGGACTGTGTGCCAAACTAAACCACAGGTCCCGGGTTCGAGACCTGTGGAGAGCACCGAGTCGATACATTAAATCTTTATTTTAAAATAAGTGATTTTCGGATTAACTTAATTAGTATATAAATATAATTAAAAACATAAATATTTCGGGTTAGACACGTAGCTCAGTTGGTAGAGCTGCGTGCACGCGTACGGGAGGTCTCGGGTTCGAGTCCTGCCCGGCGCATACATACACACAATAAAACCGGTCAAACAGTCAACACTTATGGTCAAACAGTCAACGCTTATGGTCAACGGTCAAAAGTCAACATTTTTTTATTACTTTTATTTATTTATTTAAATTAAAAAAATCAATTAAAAATACTTAAAAATAACATTTTTAAAGTTAGAAAATAGCCTTAAACCCACAAAAATATATCCAATAATCCTACTAAAATTGATTAATAAAATCCACTTATTTACCAAACCATTATGTTATTATCTAGGTTAGTTTCACTCGTGGTTAAATCCAAACTCGTGCGCATTCAACATCATCAACCGAACGCACCCACTGTGAGTGAATCTTACAACTCCCCTTTTTAATTACACGTTTTGGGGTGTATCATGTGTCACTTAAACTAATTCGTTTATTCAAACTCGTGCCATACCATATTATGATTTAAACTTAGAATGTAAATATTGTTTGTAGTTATGTATTACATATTGTCTAGTTGTATGCAAATCATTCATTAGGCCCATCAGTTCGTAGAACAACGCGTGCCTCAAAACTCATTCATTAGGCCCATCAGTTCCTCGTGGGAGACGGGTTGAGCAACGCGTGCCTCAAAACAATTTATTATTGTATGTGTGTGCATTATTTAATATTAAGTGTTTTGTGAATATGTTTTACATCTATATTTACTCATATGTGGTTATGCACTTTATTTTATAATCAATTCAATAAACTTGTTCAAATGTTTTTCATAGAATTCACTCGCCAACTTTTTGTTGATCCAAAAACCATTTTTACACATGATACAGGTGAACAGGATGAAGCAAGGAAAACATAGGAAATGCCTTAGAAGAAAATAATGAAGTCTAGAAAGATGTGTAGAACATGTTGTAATTATGATTGTATGATTTCCCTTTAAATTGTAGTAATAAATATGAAACGTTATAATAAATGTCATGAGCTTTGATGAAAACCCAATCATGCCCCGATCACCTTTTCCGCTGCGGGTCGGGGTGTGACAGTTACTTCATCAACCATTCAACCTTATTACAATCTTTTACTCCATAATCATTTGTGTGGAGTCAATATTCTCGGGTTGTTGTTTTGCATCTTCTCCACTTGCTGATTGCTTATCCTTATTGGAATCTTTTACTACAGAACTCGAGAATTCTAAGGTCTCATGCTTCCAATTCGTTAAGTTTCTTTAACCTGTACATAGTGAATCAAGTATTTAATTTGGTTAAATAATTTTGCGTAGCGACATAAATGTTTTTAGACTAAAAACAATAAAATGCTCTGCATACCTCCTCCTTAGCGGCAGAAACCTTTTCCTTAAGATTCTGTAAACACTGCTTTGAATAAATTATGTGAGTTTAGTCCTGAAACAAACTCATAACTAGAACATGTTCCAACTTGTGCATACGTATTCATTCAAATACGATTAATAAAGTTAAAATTGATTTGATAACGATCTAATTTTTATATAAAATGATACCTCTTTAGGATCAGCAAGCGTTCCAATAATGGCAGCATCGATAGCATCCTGGTTTTTGGTCCTAGACGGCCTAGAACCATGAAGCAAAACCTGATCCTTATCAATACCCTTGGAAAAAACCTCGATCAAATTTTATCAACAAGAAACTTGTTAAGATTCAGTGTTCCGGTTTTTATTACTGCAGAGTACATCCATTCCCGCCATTTCTTCTATTGCAGTCATTCTCTTAGTAATAGCTCCTTGTTGGGAAAGCCGATGTGATCCTATAGCCATGGTGAGAGAAAGAACAAATCGGCATAACAAACAGAGTTCCACCTATAATCAAAGAAAATCACACCTCCGAAGAACTGCACAATAGATCGGAATTTTTACAAAAAATACAAATGACATTTAGAAGGGTATACTTGTAATTTAGAAAGTACAGGCTCACCGAAAGATCTGCAGGAGGGACCGTCCATCTTTTTTTCTAAACATTAACTCTTCCTTTTCTTTTGACTCTAACAAAAAAACAGTTTATACTCGATTAAAAACACTCATGCCAAGAATATGCTAAAGGTTAATATGGTTTCGATATATAACAGATCACCAAATTCATTATATTTTGATTCTCTAATCTATCTACTCATGATTATAATATGAACTTAATATAATAAATTGTTGATCAAGCATTCCAAACATTTATTAAACGCACTATCATCAAAATCAGATAAAATAGTATATTGTAGATTCATCAAGCATATAGTTTACTAAACTCAATATAATAAATCATTAATTAAAAGCATATAACAGGTTCATTTATTAAATGTGTAAACTAAATCATACAAAATATCAAAATAATAAAGCAAGGCCATTTATCAAAAACAATATGCATACATTTAAATCATTATTCTATCAAGCATTCCAAAGATTTATCGAACTTATTGTCAACATATTTTTAACAAAACTAACCCTTAACTCAGTTATGAATTATAGTTCTACAAACTATAAGATACCTAATGCATTAAAGATCAACAAGACATCATAGTTCTACAACCTACATGTCACACCCTAACCCACACCGGAAATAGAAGTCGGGGCATGATTGGGTTTTCATCAAAGCTCATGACATTTACTATCATTAAGTTTCATATTTATTAATTGAAATTTAAAAGAAAATATCCAAACACAAAGGAACATACAAACACAAGAAATATTGTTCTAGACAAAACATATTTTATTCATCTTCTAAGGCCGATCTTAAGTGTTCATCTCCTCAGTCTGTCCACCTGTATCATGTGTAAAATAAAAGTTTGGGTCAACAAAAGTTGGCGAGTGAATCTAAATTAAACATTTAAAACAAATCAATTACATTGATTAATTTAAAAGAATGTGCAAAGACCATATATGAGCATATGTATATATATATATAAAAACAAACCAACATACCACATAATATCAACAATGTACACATGCATGATAAATGATAAACTGTGAGATCAAGGCTCAACCAAACGGAGCCTATCTAATGAGCCACGCGATGCTCAACTCGTATCCAACGAGGAACTGATGGGCCTTGTATGAATGACTTGCACTGAAATGACATAATGTAACCACATATAGCAACATTAAAAATATACACATTAGATCACATAATGCTGATAGCACAAGTTGTTTGAATAAATAAAATATGTAAACGACACATGATACACTCCAAAACATGATTAAAAGGGGGAATTTGTAAGGATCACTCACAGTGGGTGCGTTTCCTTGGATTGACGACAAACGCGCACGAATTTGGATTTAACCACGAGAGAAAACTAACCTAAATAATAACGTAGTAATTCGATAAATAAATAAATTTTATTAGAAATTAATATTTTTAATTAATGCTTTTTATTAGATTGTTAGGTTTATTTTTGTGAATTTAATGCCAATTTTTAGGCTTTAAAACCTTATTTTTAAGTATTTTTAACTAGTTTTTAGTGAAAGAAAATAAAGAATTTAAAAAAATTTATTCTTTTTCAGAGTTGACCAGTTCAACCGGGTGACCGCGGCTGTTATTGGCAGCGTGTGAGGTTCGAACTCGTGACCTCCCGTATACGTGTACGCAGCTCTACCAACTGAGCTACGTGTCTAACCCGAAATAAACCTTAATTTAATTATTCTTATACACTAGTTAAGTGATTTCTGAAATTTATTAAATTAAAAAGATTTTATAACCTTTGAACCGGTGCACACCCCTGAAGTCAAACCCGCGACCTTGGTCACGGTTTGCACCAAGCCCTACCAACTGGGTTGGGTGTCTAACCCATTAATAATTGAAATTATAATATACTTATAGACTTGTTGAAAAGTGATCTAATTAAGTTTTAAAAAGAAAGGATTTTATTCCAGAAAATCGGCCGCTACTGAGACTCGAACCAGGGATGTTTATGTTGTGTTTGTACACAGTCCACCACTAGACTGTGTGTCTAACCTGTTTAAAACACTGCATTTAATTATATTAAAACATTAACTCTGCTTCATCTTCTTCCTGAATGAATTACAGACATCAACCCGATGGATTCGCTTGATTTACAGTTTTTAATAGATATGTTTAAGATTCGGATTATGTTAAACAGAATGTATAACATAAAATTAAAAGAATTTTACCAGCTTGGAGTGGGATTTGGTTTTCCGATGATGGATTTCGGCGAATGTTACAGATCTCCGGCGAGGGTGTTACGAGCAGAGTATGTGAGTTGGTGGACTTGTATGTGTAAGTTTGGAATTGAACAAAGATCACTATTTATAGGGACAAGGTATTTATGTTTGTTCGGTTATGATTTGAGGATTAACTCTCATGATTGCAATCGGTTACTCGTGAATTAAACCGGAATTGACGGTTTCTTTCGATGATTGTGGTCTGTTACAGCCGTTATAAAAATCAAAACCTTGTTTTGATTTGGTTTGGCGGTTATCAGTTCGAATGTTTTGAACTTGCAGGTTTTTCGGTTCAAAAGTTTATAAATTTCATTTGATTCATTTCTAGACACATGTGGTGTGTGTGGTCTAGTGGTGTTTTAGTGTGTGCGGGTTTGTGGGGACCCGAGTTTGACTCTCGGTTACCCCTTTTGTTTATTTATTTTTATTTTTATTATTTTTAAGGCTAAATTACTTTATTTATATTTTTATAGGTCTTAATTATATAATTATTTATTAACTATAAATAACAAATTAAATAACACAACTAAACAAATGCGCAACGAACTTCGAATAAATACTTGATTTTCAAACGGAGCGGGTTTTTGAAACCCGTTTTACATGAATGTTACACTAAAATCACATTAATCAAAACAACATTACCTTGGAACAGTGAATGATGCACTCGAACATAGTCTGTTTCCTGTCTCTTTGCCTTAACTGACCCCCTTGCTGCAATCTCATCACCAAAAGAAAAATTAATAATATGAATCATATAAATCAAAATAACATTACCTTGGAACAACGAATGTACGTCTCACCTTTTGAACATTATCATCTTCAAATTACAACAATAACCCCATCAGTAGCAACATAAAACCATAAAGGATAAAAGAAGGAAAACTTAAATCATTATCACATACTGAAATAAGATTTAGGTGACAGGTAACATCTATAGATAAACTGGTACTAAACAAAAACCTTAAACAAGAAATTCAGTTGGAACATTTTCTAATTTATCGATAATAGAACACCGTCTCTATTTCTTTAAACTAATAAAAAGAAGTAAAAGTAAACTTTGACAAGAAATATTAATATGATTAAGATTTAAGTATTACAAAAGTAACAATTACATATGAAAAAAGAAAATAATCAGACACTTAAACTCTAATAGTAAGAATCAAGAAACTTTAACTTCAACTCCATTGAGCACTGAACCTCTTGATATATGTCCTTGATCTTTGTCATAAACTATAAGTCTCTATCTCCACACTCTATATTACTCGCAACACACAGGTCACGAACAGAAGTCGTCGGCATCGCCCTAAGGTCTCTCGAAACCTGGTCTCTTGTCGGCAGACCGAGTTGCAGTCTGTTAAAACACCTCTTCAGCTCTTGAAGAGTAGACCTATTAGCATAAACTTGCTCTTCGATTTGTTTAATAAAGCGTTGCTTTAAATCGTCAGATTATGCAGAAGTATATGATGCCATTTTAATGTATTTATATGAACTGATGCAAAACAATAACCATGTGCATTTAATGCAAAACCTTTCAAAAATGAGCGGAAAATGAGTACATTTAATATGAACATGTACATTTATATTCAAAAACCCCGTGCATTTAATGTAAAACCTGTCAAAAATGAGTTTTCATGGGAAAGCAAGTAAAATTAAATATCTAGAAACCTAAAGGACAAAATTTAAACCTTTAGAAACAGGTTATCATAATCAGGAGTAATCTCGTCATTTAACATATCAAACATTTTAAACACTATAAAAGGCTCATTATCTATCCAGTTGGAAAACATCAACAATTCACTTTTAGAAAACTGTTCATCAAAAAACAAACCATCCAAAAAACTCACACTCTTTCTAAATGGCAAACAGAACCTTCTACCACTGGGCAGATACTAACGCTGTTAAAATAGAATTTTCAAGATGGTCACTCCAAGAACAGAGGACAGATGAAGAACTCAACCAAAAAGTTGCTATCGCGAGTGACAATTATTATAAGCAAACATGGAGTAGCATTTCATTGCTGACTGAAGTTGTCCATTCTACTCTATTAGAGTTCAAAGATAAAGCAACAGAGTTCATCACACAGCTGCTGAAACAGGATTAGAAGACTTGTGATATGCTAGTTGATCTTCAAATTAAAAGAAAAAATGAAACTGCTTGGAAGAATGCAATAGTCATAGATATCCTAGGAAGTGTTAATTGTAGCGTGTATTTTTTAATATTTTTCAAAATCAGAATTTTGTAATACTGTTTAATATCGAATGAAGAAAATTCGGACTTTGTTTTTTGTAGAGTTACAATCATTATAAGTGATTAATTAGCGAAATTACAACTTTACCCTTAAATTCCTAATGTAACTTATCAGTAATCAGTTAGCAAACAAAGTATGACATACGCAAATAACGTATTGATTTCAAACATTCCATCTATCAAATATCTCAATTACTTAACCAACTTGGACATTAAAATTAATAATATTAATCACAAGTCAATAAATTTAAACTCAAACTCAAATTTTTATAACTATATATATATATATATATATATATATATATATATATATATATATAAATTCAGTAAACTTTGCCAATATATGGATGACTTGTAACATCCGTAAAAAAAACGGATTTACCAAACCCGCTCCGTTTATTAATCGAACAATCAGTTAAAAATTTCGTTACGTATTTAATGCCCAAATTAATTTTAAACGATACATAATTAATAAGTATATTGGAATATATAGTTTATTTTTGAAAATGTATTAAAAATAATGAAATAAAAATAAAAGGATGCTGCCGGGTTTCGAACCCGGGTCAGCCAGCGAATCAGCAAACAACTTAACTTCCAACCATCCAACCACTGCGCCACTTGTGTTTCTTGTTCATTAATGGAAACAATTAATACATATCTTAAGTCTCGAATTCAAAACCGACGCGCCTAATTGCAGTCGTCGGAAATCCCGACTATCTCGCCAAGATTGGACGGTTTCTTCAGTTTTAACGTAAACATTAACTACTACATCGGTTATAACCGACGCCTGAACCCGCGATACAAGTCATAACCGCCGGAAAATCATTGACCGACGAATCAAGACGGAAATCAGACTAAATACGTTGATGTTCTGCCCTATAAATACCCCTTCTAACCTCTATTAACTTTTTCGCTCACAATCACCCTCTTTCCCGACATAATTTCACTCGCCGGAGAACTGCTGTAACTCGCCGGAAAACCGAGCCTTTCACCTCTGTGCCTTACTGAACACCCAGAGCTCATACCGAAGCCACCCACACTCACCTCAAGCTCGCTGAAGATTCTCTGCCGCAAGACACACGTCGCCGGAACAACCTGCTGACATCGGAGCTTCGCCGGCGAAACAGAGGAGCCCTGTTCGGTATATCTAACACTTAATCTTTCATTCTTTTTATTTATCTCACCTGTAATTAACCGCAACACACTAAAAGAACATGATTAAATCGACGAACCAGTCGGACTTTAGTTCTGGTTAAGTCTAACGAAGAAGACGAAGTTTCAGTTGTCTATAAGTTTAATTTAAATCAAGATATATCTCGGGTTAGACACACAGTCCAGCGGTGGACTGTGTGCACATAAAACACGCTTACGTCCCGAGTTCGATTCTTGTCCCACGCATACTCGCCGTAATAAAAATGTCTTTTTTTAACTGAACCGGTTTCACTACAAATAGATGTTAAGTTTAATAAAAACCGGAGTAATAACCAAGATAGACACACAGTCCAGTGGTGGACTGTGTGCGCGTTTAAAACACACGTCACGGGTTCGAGTCCGGACTACCGCACCGATCCGGACAATTATCAAACTTTTTATATAAGGCAGAAATGAAATAATATAGTTTGTATATAAGTATAATAAAAATCAGATTATATAACAAGTTAGACACACAGTCCAGCGGTGGACTGTGTGTTAACTCAAACCACAGGTCCCGGGTTCGAGACCTGTGGAGAACACCGGTTCGAGACATTTAAAATCGTTTTTAAAACAAATGATTTTCAGATTAATTCAGTTTGTATATAAATATAATTAAAAACAGAAATATTTCGGGTTAGACACGTAGCTCAGTTGGTAGAGCTGCGTGCATGCGAACGGGAGGTCTCGGGTTCGAGCCTCACCCGGCGCACACAATTGCACAGCCTGACCGGTCAACAAGTCAACAAGTCAACGGTCAACGGTCAACGGTCGCAAAAAGTCAACTTTTTTATTATTTTTATTTATTTATTTTATTTAAAAATCAATTAAAAATACTTAAAAATAACATTTTTAAGATTAGAAAATAGCCTTAAACTCACAAAAATATATCCAATCATCCTACTAAAATTGATTAATAAAATCCCCTTATTTACCAAACCATTATGTTATTATCTAGGTTAGTTTCACTCGTGGTTAAATCCAACTTCGTGCGTATTCACCATCATCAACTGAAAGCACCCAATGTGAGTGAATCTTACAACTCCCCTTTTTAATTACACGTTTTGGGGTGTGTCATGTGTCACTAAAAATTAACTTGTTTATTTAAACTTGTGCCATACCATATTGTGATCTAAACTTAGATTGTATATAGTGTTTGTAGTTATGTATATCATATTGTCAAGTTATATGCAAATCATTCATTAGGCCCATCAGTTCCTCGTGGGAGACGAGTTGAGCAACGCGTGCCTCAAAACAATCCATTATTGTATATATGTGCATTATCTAATGATTAAGTGTTTTGTGAATAAGTTTACATCTATATTTACTCATATGTGGTTGTGCACTTTATTTTATAATCAATTAAATAAACTTGTTCAACTGTTTTTCATAGGATTCACTCGCCAACTTTTTGTTGATCCAAAAACCATTTTTACACATGATACAGGTGAACAGGATGAAGCAAGGAAAACATAGGAAATGCCTTAGAAGAAAACAATGAAGTTTAGAATGATGTTTAGGACATGATGTAATTATGATTGTATGTTTCCCTTTAAATTGTAATAATGAATATGAAATGTTATAATAAATGTCATGAGCTTTGATGATAACCCAATCATGCCTCGATCACCTTTTCCGCTGCGGGTCGGGGTGTGACATGACTATCAAATTAGAATACCAAATAACTACTAAATTCATCATTTAATAACATAAATTTATCATATATCTAATTTATATAATGTTAATCATACTCATGTAATTCTTTTAAGTATTACACAAATCAAACTATAAAAAATCAGCATGATACATAACAAAACTGATCACAAAACTTACTGATATATGATACCTAACTGATCAGAAGACATACTGAAACATGAAACAGAACTGATCACAAAATGCTGAAATATGATACCGAGCCGCTTCACTCACCGTAGCAACAGCCGCTTCATTCACCGTAGCCGCAACCGCATCGCTGTTATTAGTCAACCAATATATAAATACAACACAACACAATACAATAATAGTGATTTAAACAGTTCACATAATAAAATATAAAAACACTACCTGAAAATCGATTGGTAAAATCCCTGGAAAACTTTTGCAAATTTCCAACTCAATCAACAAAGGTAGAAAATCTCAATCGTATACGAAACTCTTGGTTTTCTGAATCATCCAACACAACTTTTTGCAAATTTCCAACTATTCTCAAACAGTTTTAATGAAAACATATTAATAATTAATAACTAAAATAAAAACAGTAATTAAATAAACTGAATGAATAAAAAGTAAATTAGAATTAGCGAGAAGTGAAGGCGGTGGAGACGCCGCGAGGCTATGTTAACTTGAGATCAGATATCACTCCAAGAGTCCAACCGCCAGTTCCATCACCACCTGCAACGAATCTCCATCATGCTTAAGTTTCTCTATATTTAAATATAGATCCAGATTATTTGTGACAGTCTATTTTCATTAGTAAAGGTTTTTGGATGAACTGAAATTAAATGGTGGTCGGAACCCTAGGCGTCGCCTATTGTTGATGCTTTGGCCACCCATGTTCATCGAGTCTCCACACACGCAGCTCTAGTATTCCCTTAACATCTCTTATCTAAATCAATCATAAATCACTATATTAAATGTCATAGACAAATTAATCAAATAGTTTTCATAATATGTTCATCTGTTAATTACTTAAATTACAAAAACTGTATAATTTTGGTGAAATTAACCAGATTCATACTTAACAAACATTCTACAAACATAAATTAAAAAATTCTAAAAATTAACAACACAAGTAACTCAATTACAAACAACTCAAAGTTTCTACAAAAATTCATCATATATCACTATATCAGACGCTATATGTTAACTAATCAAACATTTTCCATAACATGTTGATCTGTTAATTAACTATTTTACAATAACTTTATAAATCTGAAAGAACTCAACCAGATCCGTACACAACAAACATTCTACAAACAGAAGAAAAAAGTTCATAAAATCAACAACACAACTAACTCAAACATAAACAATTCAAAGTTTCTAGCAAAATCAATCAATAAAATCAATAACAATCAATCAAATCACAACAAAATCATAAAATTAAACCTTCGGAGGAGAATGAACGGGATCAGGCACCTCCCAAGCCAATCGAGGTTGCTTTCTCGGTCGTTTATCCATGATTCCGTGAGGAAATTAGACGATCCTCCACGTCTCCATCACGTAACGCAAAGTGAGAAGTTAAGCTCTGGATGCATGTCACACCCCGACTTGCAGCGGAAATAAAAGTTGGGGCATAATTGGGTTATCACCAAAGCTCATGACATTTACTAATAAGTTTCATATTTATTAAATTGAAATTAAAACTTTAAATATTCAAACACAATGAGTCATACAAGCACAAATAAAATGAAAACATTGTTCAGAACATAGTAGTTTTGTTTAATCTTCTAAGGCCATTCCTATGTGTTTCTTTCTTCAGCTGGCTCTCTGTATCATGCGTAAAACAAAAGATTTGGTTCAACAAAAGTTGGCGAGTGAATCTTAGTAAACATTTAAATAGTTGTATGTTATTTGAATAAAAATTGTGCATGAATATTAAGTGAGCATATGTATATATATAACCAATCACAACCCACATAATATCCACAATGAACACATGACATGATGAATGATGAACTTGAGATCAAGACTTAATCAAACGGAGCCGATCTAATGAGGCACCTGATGCTCAACTCGTATCCCACGAGGAACTGATAGGCCTAATGAATGATTTCACTGAAATATTAAAATGTAGCCACACAAAACCACACAAATAAATATACACATTAATCACGTAATGATATTAGCACAAGTGTTTGATTAAATAAAACAAGTACGACACATGCTACACTCCGAAACATGAATAAAACGGGAAAATTGGTAATGATTCACTCACCGTGGGTGCGTATTCTTGGATAATAATAAGTGCGCACGAGTTGAGGATTTAATCGACGAGCGAAACTAACCTAAAATAGTAACGTATTGTTTCAATAAACATATGTAAACATTTAATATTTTGAGTTAATATATTGTGTTCAATTTTTGGTTATTTTTTTAGAAATTATTAAGATTTTTTAACTTTCTTGATTTATTTTTAATTGGTTTTAGAGTAATAAAGTGAATAACAAAAGTAAATAAATTGAAAAAAATTAAATTAAAAAAAAACTTGTCAGACTGACAAGGTGAGAGTCTGACGGTTTTATCGTGGTATTTGCAGCGTATAACAAGATTCGAACTTGTGACCTTACGGTTGCGTGCACGCAACTATTCCAACTGAGCTACGTGTCTAACCCGAAGGAATCTTGTTTTTAATTATATTAATACTCTCCTTAGAACATTTCAGGAATTAATATTATTAAAAAATGTTTTAAATCAATCGAACCGGTAAGCATATCAACACTCGAACCCGCGCCTTTAACATAATTTGCACCCAGCCCAACAAACTGGGTTGGGTGTCTAACCCGGTTTAAAACTGGTTTTTGTTATACTTATTGTAACATCCGTCGAAAAACGGGTTTCCAAACCCGCTTCGTTTATTAATCAAATATCCAATTATAAAAATTTCATTTCGTATTTATGGTCAATATTAATTTTAAACAATACATATTTAATAAACATATTTTTATTTAAAAACTATAATTATTAAAAAGTAAAAATAAGTGCTTAAAAAATAAAAATCAAGCTGCCGGGTTTCGAACCCGGGTCAGCCGGGTCACCAAACAACCACAACACCACTCCGCCACACGCTGTCTTTTGTCAATATAATGAAACAATTAATACTTATAATAAAACACGAAATCAAATTCAGTAATCAACGCGCCCAATCCGCAGTCGCCGGAAATACCGACGATTTCGCTAAATTTCGACCGTTCCCTTTGACTGAACGCGTGAATTAACTTCGGCATCGGTTATAACCGATGTCTAATCCCCCAATTCAAGTCGTAACCACCGGAGAAATATTGACCACGAATCAAGATCAATTCGGACTCGATTCATTCTGTTTCTTCCTTATAAATACTCACCCAAGTCTCTGGTAATCTTTTCGCTCAAAACCGCACCATTTCTTGAAGTCTTAGCACTCGCCGGAGACATTCTTCTTTCGCCGGACTTTCACCGGAAAACCGAGACTTACACCAAATCGGTAAATTTCTCGACTCTTTCGTTTACAATCCATTGTTAGACATATACTAACTTCAATCCTTCAACCAGAATCGGTTCCAGACGACGTTGCCGGAAATTCTGCACTCGCCGGAAAATCTCTGGAAATTCCGAAATCACACTGTAAATCGGTACAATCATCTAAACCCCCTGATATCTCTTGTTTAGTCACTTAATTTCACAACTCATTGATCAAAACTGTTAATTGATCCGCTCAGACGGAATTCACAAATCAGAGCCGACGACCCTTGCCGGAGTTCTGAGAAAAACATCCTGTTTGGTACAATTCTGTTCTTCAATCTCATTATCTAATACTTTCCAACCAATTATAAGTTTCAATAATCGAATTAAACAAAAACAGTCGGGCATCTGGTTCTGTGTCTTTATAGATGAAGAAGATGAAGGCGATATGTGTATAAGTTTAATTAAAACTGAATATTATACCAGGTTAGACACATAGTCCAGTGGTGGACTGTGTGCAAATTTAATATCATGGTCCCGAGTTCGAGTCCTAACACGCTGCCCGGTTCTTACAAATTTCCAACCATTTTAATACTGATATATATTAAGGCGCAGATAGTATATAAATGTAATTAAAATCGCATATCATTCGGGTTAGTCACACAGCCCAGTTGGTCGGGTTGTGTGCAATACAAGGCTATGGACGCGGGTTCGAGTCCAGACCCTCACACCGGTTCAATGATTTAAAAACCTTTTTAAATTAAATAGAATTCTGAATAAAATTAATTAGTATATATATATAATTAAAACAAAGAATATTTCGGGTTAGACACGTAGCTCATTGGTAGAGCTGCGTGCACGCATACGAGAGGTCTCGGGTTCGAACCTCACTCAGTGCACACTCAACCACAGTCCGACCGGTCAACGGTCAACGGCCGGTCAACGGTCAACAAAAGTCAAAAATTTTTTATTATTTTATTTAATTATTTAATTTAAAAATCAATTAAAAATACTTAAAAATAATATTTTTAAAGTTAGAAAACGACTTTAAACTCACAAAAATAAATCTAAAAAAATCCTATTAAAATTGTTAATTAAAAGTATTAGTCTCCAATAAAATCCAATTATTTACCGAACCTTTTCGTTATTATTTTAGGTTAGTTCTTCCTCGTCGATCAAATCCCAAAAACTCGTGCGCATCTAACAACATCAAAAGAACGCACCCAATGTGAGTGAATCTCTACCAATTCCCCGTTTTAATCACATTTTTGGGGTGTATCATGTGTCGCTTAATTATTTATTATATTTAAACACTTGTGCATCCATCATATCCGTGATCAAATGTGTATTCAATATGTATCAATTGTTGTGTGGATTATGTTTAGATTAAAGTTATCATTTTGCAGTACATACATTACATTAGGCCCATCAGCTCCCCGTGGGAGACGGGTTGAGTACAGGTGCCTCATTCGATCGGCTCCGTTTGATTGAGCCTTGATCTCACATACATCATCATACATTTCATACGAACGGCTCCGACTGATTGAGCCTTGATCTCACAATACATTATCATTCATGTCATATACTCATTCAAGGTGGTTTGTGATTGTTTGTTTATATATGTTTGCTCACATATGAATATTGCACAACTTTTCAATATTAAATACAACAAGAAATCAATAACAATGTTTTTAAACAAGGTTCACTCGCCAACTTTTGTTGACCCAAAATTTCCCCCATTTTACACATGATACAGGTGATCCAGTTGAGGCAAGAAACACATAAGAGGGCCTAGAAGAATAAATCAGTTTAAGCTTTGGATTGTTTTACTTAGTTTCATTTCCTTGTATTTGTATGTATTTGATTTGAACATTTAAGTTGTAATTTGAATTTAATAAATATGAAACATTTTAGTAAACATCATGAGCTTTGGTGATAACCCAATTATGCCCCGACTCTTATTCCGCTGCGGGTCGGGGTGTGACACTTATTTAGTTGATACCAGTCATCTTCTTCACAAAACATTAACCGATTTGAACTCCAATTATTTGAAATATGTTTGTCATTACTCTGATTCGATAAAGAAATGCATACATAAATTAAATCAAGAAGTGGAGGATTATTACCAAACAACGGCAATTTCTTCGGTTTTCCGGTGAGTTAGAAACCTGCGAAAAGGCTGCCTTTCGGTGAACAGAGGATTTGTGAGAGAATATTTTCGTAGAAAAAAAATGAACGAGTTTGAAGTAAAAACCTTGCGGTATTTATAGGGGATTTAGTACACCAAGATTTTGGTTTCATGACTATGATTTCGGAAATCATTGGCAAAGAGTGTTGATTGAAATTTACCCCAATTAGATATCATAACTAATGTCGGCATTTAAAAGAAAACGCGTTGGTGATTTGCGAAATCTCCGGTAGGGAGATTGTTGCAGTTGCAGGTTTTCTTGACAAGTATATATTTTTTGATACTCAGACAATAACACATCTTGTATGTGTATCGCAATGCTGTTTGGTGCGTGTGAGTGCCCGGGAGACCCGGCTTCGATCCTGGTTTCCCCCTTTTCTTTTTATTTAAATTTTTGATTGATTATCTTTAGAGTTTAATTTAACTTTCTTATGGATTTATTTATTAATTATGGTTTTATTTATTAATTAAGGTTTTAATTATTAATTAGGGTTTTATTTATTAAAATTTTGAATTCTAACAACATTTATTAATTGCGACAAATGAAAAAAAACAAATAAACGACAATAATAAATACGCGACGAACATTTTGTCAACACTTGATTAATAAACGGTGAGGGTTCTTTTTGAAACCCGTTTTTACACAATTGTTACAGTATCCCCTACTTTTAGAAATTTCGTCCCGAAATTTGAGTAGTAGCTGTAACTGGAAAAAGATGCGGGTATTTCTCGCGCATTGAGTCTTCACATTCCCAAGTGAACTCGGGTCCTCGTTTTGACTCCCAACGCACCCTAACGATTGGAATGCGGCTTTGTCTCAATCGCTTTTCACCAAAGTCCATGATTTCTACCGGTCTTTCGACAAAGTGCATTAACTCATCAATCTGAATATCTTCTAAATGAATATGGAGATTTTCGTCGGCAAGACACTTTTTCAAGTTTGATACTTGAAATGTGGTATGAATTCTGTTGAGTTTTCTGGTAGGTCAAGCTTGTATGCTATAGGACCTACTCTTTCGAGTATCTTGAATGGTCCCACATAGCGTGGTGCTAGCTTGCCCTTTTGACCAAAACGAACCACTTCCTTCCACGGTGATACTTTCAAAGGTACTCGATCACCAACACAAAACTCCAATGGCTTGCGTCGTTTGTCAGCATAACTCTTTTGACGACTTCGAGCTGCTAGAAGATTTTTTAAGATTTGAAGAATTTTGTCAGTCATTTCTTGAATCAGTTCAGGTCCAGTGATTTGCGCTTCACCAATTTCGTGCCAACATATTGGAGATCGGCATTTACGACCATATAAGGCTTCAAAAGGAGCCATACCGATGCTTGAATGATAGCAGTTGTTGTACGAAAATTCAACTAACGGTAGGTGAGTGTCCCAATTACCTTTGAAGTTTATGACACATGCTCGCAACATGTCTTCAAGGGTTTGTATGGTGCGCTCAGATTGACCATCAGTTTGTGGGTGAAAGGCAGTGCTAAGATCTAAACGTGTACCCATAGCGGATTGTACGGATTGCCATGTTCGCGAAGTAAAACGACCATCTCGATCAGATATGATACTTAAGGGTACACCATGACGGCTTACAATTTCATTGATATAGATACGAGCTAACTTCTCGTTCTTGAAGTCCTCGCGGATAGGGATGAAATGAGCTGATTTGGTGAGACGATCAATGATAACCCAAATGGTGTCATACCCACTGAAGGTGCGAGGTAACCCGGTAATGAAATCCATGGTTATATTTTCCCACTTCCATACAGGTATTTCGGGTTGAACAAGAAGTCCTGAAGGTCTTTGATGTTTAGCTTTCACTTTGGAACATGTAAGGCACTTGGAAACAAATATAGTGATATCTTTCTTCATGCCAGGCCACCAGTAGGAGTATCGTAGGTCTTGATACATCTTATCGGCTCCCGGATGTATAGAGTATCGAGTTTTGTGAGCCTCACTCATTAGAAAAACATGAAGATCATCACGATCAGGTACCCAAATACGATTCAAGTAATAGAGGATACCATCTGACTTGGACTCTAGTTTAGTTTCAGCTCCACAAGACAGTTCGTCTCGTACATCATTTTCCGTGAAGGAAATATGTTGAGCTGCTCTAATTCGGTTTTTTAGATCGGTCACAATTTGGAACACAAAATATGAATAGAGTTTGCATACTCCTTTCGACTGAGGGCGTCGGCCACAACATTAGCCTTTCCAGGACAATATCGAATTTCACAATCGTAGTCATTTAGGAGTTCGACCTATCGTCGTTGCCTCATGTTCAACTCTTTTTGATTGAAGATATGTTGAAGGCTCTTGTGGTCAGTGTAAATTTCACACTAGGTACCATAGAGATAGTGTCTCCATATCTTTAGAGCGAACACGACTGCTCCAAGTTCCAGGTCGTGAGTGGTATAGTTCTTCTCATGCACTTTGAGTTGCCTTGAGGCATAGGCTATCACCTTTCCTCTTTGCATTAGAACACAACCTAACCCTTGCCCTGACGCGTCACAATAAACCACAAAGTCTTCGCAACCATCAGGAAGTGTAAGGATAGGTGCATCACAAAGCTTTTGCTTCAAAGTTTGGAAAGCCTCCTCTTGCTTGGGTCCCCAAATGAAGGGTTTTCCCTTGTGAGTTAAGGCTGTGAGTGGAACGGCGATACGAGAGAAATTTGCAATAAAACGTCAATAATAGCTAGCCAGGCCAAGAAATGACCTAACTTCGGTAGGAGTATGTGGCACTTGCCATTCTTGTACCGCTTTGATCTTCGCAGGGTCGACATGAATCTCTTTGTCATTAATGATATGATGAAGAAATTGTACCTCCTTTAACCAAAACTCACATTTCGAGAACTTAGCATAAGGCTTTTCAGTCCTCAAAAGTGTTAGAATAAGTCGAAGGTGTCGCTCATGATCAGATTTGGTCTTGGAGTAGATAAGAATATCATCAATGAAAACTATGACGAAACGATCGAGATAGGGTTTGCACACCCTATTCATCAAATCCATGAAAACGGCAGGGGCATTGGTCAACCCAAAAGGCATGACCATGAATTCATAGTGACCATAACGAGTTCGAAAAGCAGTCTTGGGAATATCTTCTTCACGCACTCTAAGTTGATGATAACCAGAACGAAGGTCGATCTTTGAAAAATAGGTGGCACCTTGAAGTTGATCTAAAAGATCATCAATACGAGGTAATGGATAGCGATTCTTGATGGTCAGTTTGTTGAGCTCTCTATAATCGATACACATGCGAAAAGTTCCATCTTTCTTCTTTAAAAAAAGAACAGGTGCACCCCACGGCGACGAGCTAGGACGTATGAATCTTTGTCAGTCAACTCTTGCAACTGACTAGCCAATTCTTGCATCTCAGATGGGGCTAACCTATAGGGAGATTTTGTGACTGGTGTAGCACCAGGTACAAGTTCGATTCGAAATTCGACTTCTCGCATAGGAGGAAGTCCTGAAACGTCGTCGGGAAAAACTTGAGGAAATTCTTTAACGATGGGAATATCTTCGAGCTTCCTTTCCTTGCCTTCCTTCTTGACGATATGAGCTAGAAACGCGATATAATCTTTGCAAAGATATCTTCGAGCTTGGAGACACGACATCAATTTGAGCCCTTTAGAAGGAGTTTCTCCAAAAATACGTAGTGTCTGACCGTCAGCAAGGGGAATTCGAATAAACTTTTCATAGCAAACTACTTCGGCGTGAAGTTGACTAAGCCAGTCCATCCCGATGATAATGTCGAAACTACCCAATTTCATAGGAATAAGATCGATCGAGAAATCGTGATCATTAAGGGTAAGAGTACAATCATGTATAATCGAGTTTAACGTAATAGGTTCTCCATCAGCAACTTCCACAGTGAACGATTCAGTAAGACTAACACGATAGATCAAGAATAGATTCGAATTCTAAAGACACGAAACTCTTATCTGCACCAGTATCAAACAGTAGGGATGCATAGTTACCGTTAATAAGAAACGAACCATTGACCACATTATTATCAGCCCTAGCTTGGTTGGCGTTGATGTTGAAAGCCCTTCCTCTTGCAGGTGGATTAGCTTGGTTGGCTTGGTTCACCAGATTGGCTTGAGCTTGGGCATTTATGATATTCACCAAGCGGGGGCAAGTGTTTCGAAAATGATTTGGATCACCATAGTTGAAACATGCTCTAATTGGTTGTATCATTGGGTAATTGGGTTGGTAGTAGGGTTGAGCAATGGGTTGGGCAGGTGGTAAGAGTAAGGGTTGTTGGTTTTGGGTTTGGCCCACCATTTGATTATTGGTTTGGGCTTGAGGCTGATTGCGGTTTGGTTTTTGGAGGATGCGGCAAGTTTGAATCGTGTGACCTGCGCGGCGCCAACTTGTGCAGTATTGACAAGGGTTCTCAGGGGGATGGTGATATTGGCATCGGTTGCATTTCGGATGAGGGCCAGTGTATGGTTTCTTGAATGGAGCGGCTTGAGGGGCGACTTGTGTGATTGGGTCAGTAGTGATGGGAGGATTAGTTTGGGTAACGGCGAAATTTTTGCCATTTCGCTTCCTCTTACCAGCGAACTTAGAGGACGAACCTGCTTGGGTTGAGGTTGGAGTTTCAACAGGTGTCTTTTTCTTCTCATCTTTAAAATCACTATTTCGAATGCCATTTTCAGTAAGTTTAGTAGCCAATTCCATGGCAGCTTCGAGCGTTGCGGGAGAAATACTTAAAACCGAATCTTGAATTTTCGAGGGAAGACCTGAATGTAATGCTCGATTAATCGGTAAAGCGGAGTGAACGGGTTGGGGACCATCTGATTCAACTAGAGAAATCTCTTATTGTATGAAGTTTGGTCTCCTTCCTTTTGTTTTAACGCGTAGAATTCATCTTCTAACTTTTTGATTTCGCTTCTTGGGCAGAAGCGTCTCGTCATGATTTCCCTCAGCTCTTCCCATGTTAAGGCCATAGCATATTCAACACCTCGTTTGCCCTTCTCTGTGTTCCACCAGGTGAGTGCTACCCCGAACAAACGTCCAGTAGCATATCGCACCTTGCAATCCTCAGGACAGTCGCAATTGAGAAAAGTGTTTTCCATCTCCTCGAACCAATGGAGGAGAGCGGTGAAACCTTCAGTCCCTTCGTATTTTGGGGGATCTCAAGACTTGAAATGCTTATAGGTGCATTTAGTGGGTTTGGAGGAGGGTTGGTGACATTTTAGCCTTCTTGATTTGTAGGGTTGATGGGGTTGGCGGCGAGAGCTTGTTGAACTTGTAAAACGATGTCAGGAAGTAAAGTAGCCATCTGTTGAGCGATTTGAGTGGCCATGCGTTCGCTAGTTCTTCCTGACCTTCTACCACCTCGAGAGTGTCTGGCAGACATCTACAGGAATATACGTAGGGAGATTGTGAGTTTGATAGTTTTCTAGGTGTCATGTGTCGTAAAAAGGTTGAAAACAACAACAATCATGCATAAATGAAGAAAATAACTTAACTACATCCATAGGATGTCTTGGGCTTACTCATGTTTGGGCCTTTAAATGTCTCCCATACCATAGCCTGTATAGTCGTGTGGGCCTCCATGACTATTGTCACACCCCGACCCGCAGCGGAAAAGGTGATCGGGGCATGATTGGGTTATCATCAAAGCTCATGACATTTATTTTAACGTTTCATATTCATTAATACACTTTAATGGAAAATTACAATCAATATTACAACATGTCCTAAATATCAATCTAAGCTTCTTTGTTTTCTTTTAAGGCATTTCCTATGTTTTCCTTGCTTCATCCTGTTCACCTGTATCATGTGTAAAAGGGTTTTTGGATCAACAAAAAGTTGGCGAGTGAATCCTATGGAAAACATTTGAACAAGTTTATTTAATTGATTATGAAATAAAGTGCACAACCACACATGAGTAAAAATAGATGTAAACTTATTCATAAATCAATTTAATATTAAACAATACACACATGAACAATAATGGATCGTTTAGAGGCACGCGTTGCTCAACTCGTCTCTCACGAGGAACTGACGGGCCTAATGAATGAATTGCATAAACATGATATGAAAGACATAACTACAAATAATATAAACTCAATAATACACACATGAACAATAATGGATTGGTTTTGAGGCACGCGTTGCTCAACTCGTCTACCACGAGGAACTGATGGGCTTAATGAATGAATTTCATATAAGTTGACAAAATGAAATACATAATTACAACAATATAAACAATCTAAGTTTAGATCACGATATGGTATGGCACAAGTTTAAATAAACGAGTTAATTATTTTGTGACACATGACACACCCCAAAACGTGTAATTAAAAAGGGGGAGTTGTAAGATTCACTCACAGTGGGTGCGTTCGGTTGATGATGTTGAATGCACGCGAAGTGGTTTTAACCACGAATGAAATTAACCTAGATAATGGCATAATGTTTCGGTAAGTAAACGGATTTTATTAATCCATTTTAGTAGGATTGTTGGGTGTATTTTTGTGAGTTTAAGGCTATTTTCTAACCTTAAAAATGTTATTTTTAAGTATTTTTAATTGATTTTTAATTAAAATAAATAAATAAAAATAATAAAAAAGTTGACTTTTTTGACCGTTGACCGTTGACCTTGACTGTTTGACCGGTTCGTATGCGTGTAAGTGTGCGCTGAGTGAGGCTCGAACCCGAGACCTCCCGTACGCGTGCACGCAGCTCTACCAACTGAGCTACGTGTCTAACCCGAAATATTTCTGTTTTTAATTATATTTATATATTAATTAGATTAATCCGAAAATCAATTTATTTCTAAAAAGGTTTTACTGAATCGGACCGGTGCTCTCCACAGGTCTCGAACCCGGGACCTGTGGTTTAGGTTAACAGACAGTCCACCGCTGGACTGTGTGTTTAACTTGTTATATAAACCGATTTTTATTATACTTATATACAAACTGAACATTTCCATTTCTGTCTTAAATAAAAAAGTTTAATAATTATCCGGGCCGGTGCGGTAGCCCGGACTCGAACTCGTGTCCTGTGATTTAAACATACACACAGTCCACCACTGGACTGTGTGTCTAACTTGGTTATTATTCCGGTTATTATTAAACTTAACATGTACAGCCTGACTCCGGTTCGGTTAACAAAAAAAAACATTTTTATTAAGGCAGCATACGTGGGACAAGATTCGAACTCGAGACGTTTACGTGTTTAATGTGCACACAGTCCACCGCTGGACTGTGTGTCTAACCCGAGTAATAACTTGATTTTAATTATACTTATACACTACAGAAACTTCGTCTTCTTCGTTGATTTTAACCAGAATCGGAAGTCCGACTGGTTCGATGATTAAATCATGTTCGTTAGTGTCTGATGGTTAATTACATGTGAGATTAAATAAAAAGAATGAAGGATTAAGCGTAAGGTATACCGACTGGACTCCTCTGTTTCTCCGGCGAAACTCCGGTGACATCAAACACTTCCGGCGACGTGTGTCTTGCAGCAGAGAGTCTTCAGAAAGCTTGAAAAGGATGTGGGTGACTTCGGTATAAGCTCAGGGGGTTTAGTAAGGCTTAGAAGTGAAGGGTTCGGTTTTCCGGCGAGGTACAGATGTTTTCCGGCGAATGGATTTACGTCGGGTAAAGGTGGGGTTTTGAGCGAAAAAGCTAGCAGTGGTTTAGAAGGGGTATTTATAGGGCAAAACATCAACGTATTTAGTCCGTTTTCCGACTTGATTCGTCGGTTAGAATTTTTCCGGCGGTTATAGCTTGTGTCGCGGACTGGACATCAGTTATAACCGACGATGTGGTTAAATGTTTACGTTAAGTCATAGGTAACCGACGACGTTTGACGAAATCGTCGGATTTTCCGGCGTCAACGAATTTGGGCGCGTCAGTTGACTGGGTTTTGATTTCCGTTTCTTTATTTCAATTAATTGTCTGGTTATATCACTAAAAAGTACAAGTGGCGGAGTGGTTGAGCATGTGTGTGTTAAGTCTGCTGAACCTTGACTGACTGACCCGGGTTCGAAACCCGGCAGAAACATATTATTTTTATTTTCTTATTTTTAACAGTTTTTCAAAAACTAATTATATATTCCCATATAATAATTAATTATGTATCATTTAAAATTATTTTGGGCATTAAATTCGCAACGAAATTTTTAACTGATTGTTCGGTTAATAAACGGAGCGGGTTTGGTAAATCCGTTTTTGACGGATGTTACAGTATCCCCTGCTTTTTAGAAATTTCGTCCCGAAATTTAAATAGTGATATATTTGACTAAAAGAATGATGGTGTTTAGTTTGACAGTTACATGCTTAGAAGAAGTAAGGTTTTAAGTTTTTGTTTGAGGCGGTAACGTTCCTTGTAAGGGTTAAGTACCCTATTACAGGAATCGCTTTTTGTTGCCTACTGTAAAAGTATTGATAAGCAGAATTGATTCGCTAAATATGATATCATGCATAAGAGTTTGGATATGCTTGGAAGGGTATGGTTATATCCTAAGGCAAAACTTCTAATACTACAACCTACATGGAACTTCTCATAACCATCTAACAATACCTCTGATCCTTTGACAAGAATACTTATATATAGGAAGTACCAGCGGCGTATCCACCATATTCTTGTCAAATTTTCATTGGTTTTATCAGTAAGTTATGATTGGTTCTATGACTATAGAACATAAATAAACACAACAGCTAATATTTGAATCCACATTCTGATAGCATATACGTTTGAATGGTGACAGTTCCTCTCTCATTTGTTATGATGGAGAGGTTAGTTTATGTAGAAATAGAACACAGTCCAATTTCTTTAAATAGCGAGATGATATGAATGTAACACAAATTTCAACCAAGGCAATACTAAATCCTACATGGAACTTCTCATAACCGCCTGATAATGACTCTGATCCTTTGGCAAGAATACTTATATATAGGAAGTACCAGCGGCGTATCCACCATATTCTTGCCAAATTTTCATTGGTTTTATCCACAAGTTATGATTAGTTACCAAGAAACTACTAAATCCTACATAGAACTTCTCATAACCGTCTAACAATGCCTCTGATCCTTTGACAAGAATACTTATATATAGGAAGTATCAGCGGCGTATCCACCATATTCTCGTCAAATTTTCATTGGTTTTATCAGTGAATTATGATTAGTCCTAAGTGACTCTACAACCAATACAAACAAACTCATAAATACTGAAAATGAAAATTGTCTGTGCGATCAAGGCTCAATCAAACGGAGCCGATCGTATTGCATGTACTGAAAATGAAAATGTCTGTGCAATCAAGGCTCAATCAAGCGGAGCCGATCGTATTGCATGTACTGAAAATAATAAATTTAATCTAAACAACAATCACACAAACAGCCTATACATGGAACCTCTCATAACCGCCTGATAATGCCTCTGATCCTTTGACAATAATACTTATATATAGGAAGTACCAGCGGCGTATCCACCATATTCTTGTCATATTTTCATTGACTTTATCCACAAGTTATGATTAGTTCTATGTGACTCTACTACAAACACAACAACCACAAGATACTGATAATGAAAATGTCTGTGCGATCAAGGCTCAATCAAACGGAGCCGATCGTATTGCATGTACTGAAAATGAAAATGTCTGTGCGATCAAGGCTCAATCAAACGGAGCCGATCGTATTGCATGTACTGAAAATAATAAATTTAATCTAAACAATAATCACACCAACAGCCTATACATGGAACCTCTCATAACCGCCAGATAATGCTTCTGATCCTTTGACAAGAATACTTATATATAGGAAGTACCAGCGGCGTATCCACCATATTCTTGTCAAATTCTCATTGATTTTATCCGCAAGTTATGATTAGTTCTATGCGACTCTACAACAAACACAACAACCACAAGATACTGATAATGAAAATGTCTGCGCGATCAAGGCTCAATCAAACGGAGCCGATCGTATTGCATGTACTGAAAATGAAAAATGTCTGTGCGATCAAGGCTCAATCAAACGGAGCCGATCGTATGTGGGCACGCCAGGTTCAACCTCATAATGAAATGGGGAACATGCTCAACGCTCATAATGTAATGGGGAGCGGCGGCCTATGAAATTGCATGTACTGAAATAATAAACAATAATTACTCAAACAGTCTACACATGGAACCTCTCATAACCGCCAGATAATGCTTCTGATCCTTTGACAAGAATACTTATATATAGGAAGTACCAGCGGCGTATCCACCATATTCTTGTCAAATTTTTGTTGGCTTTATCCTTAAGTTATGATTGGTTCTATGTGATTCTAAAACATAAAGAAAACATAAAACTAAACGATTGGAGTTGAATCTGGATTTTCGGTGAAGAGGACTAGTTGGGTATCTTCGTTTGGGCCGTCATTATCTTCGACAGGATTGGCGTTGATGTTGAAGACTCTTCCTCTTGCTGGTGGCCTAGCGGTTGGGTTTTCTTGGTTTACTTGGTTAACTGGGTTTGATTGAGCTTGAGTGTTGATGACATTAACCAATTGAGGGCATGTGTTTCTAAAGTGGGTAGGGTCGCCACAATTGAAACAAGCTCGAACATATGGGAACATGGGGTATTGGGGTTGTTGATAGGTTTGGTTCATGGTTTGAGTAGGGGGAGAGATTTGGTTTTGAAAGGTGCGGCAAACCTTGCTCAAATGACCATAGCGTCCACAAGTTGCACATAGTCGACAAGGTAGAGTAAGGGGATAGTGATAAAAACAGTTGTTGCATCGAGGGTGAGGTCCAAGATATGGTTTCTTATTTGGGTAAGTTGAGTTGGGTGCCACTTGAGTGATTGGGATAGCTTGGATGGGTATGGCGTGTGAAATCGGTTGATTTCGTTGGATAGCAGCGAAAAGTTGCCCCTCTCTTTTTCTCTTAGAATTGGGTTGAGAAGGGGATTCGGTTTGGGTGCAGTCGGAGGTTTCAGTCGATGCTTTATCCTTCTTCTTCTCCTCCTTGAAGTCTTGGTTCCGGATTCGGTTCTCGGTGAGCGCTGTTGCTAGCTCCATTGCTGCTTCCAAAGTTGCAGGCGAGGTACTTATTACAGAGTCTTGAATCTTTGACGGAAGACCACGAATGTAGTGCTCGATCAAACGGTAGAGGGGAGTGAACATGTTGGGAACCATTTGATGTAACTCGAGGAATTTTTTGTTGTATGTGGTGTGGTCTCCTTCCTTTTGCTTCAACGAATAAAATTCATCTTCTAATTTCTTGATTTCGCTCCTTGGGCAAAATCGTCTGGTCATGATTTCCTTCAATTCATTCCAAGTTAAAGTCATAACATCTTCAACACCACGTTTGGCCTTCTCTGTATTCCACCAAGTAAGTGCTATTCCATATAAACGACCAGTAGCATAACGCACTTTGCGATCATCGGGGCAATCGCAATTTAGAAAGGTGTTCTCCATTTCTTCAAACCAATGGAGGAGAGCGGTGACGCCTTCAGTCCCTTTGTATTGCGGAGGGTCGCATGATTTGAAATGCTTGTAGGTGCATTTAGTGGTATTTGGGGGAGAGTTGATAATGTTTTGGTTTTCTTGATTGACAGGATTAGCGGTAAGTGCTTGTTGTACTTGGATTACAATGTTGGGTATTACGGCAGCCATTTGTTGAGCGATTAGGGCAGCCATGCGCTCGCGGGCTTTTCCTGCTCTCATCTTCCTACGGGTGAGGTTAGAAGACATCTACAAGGAATACATGTCAAGAGTATGAGTTGGATGTTTTTGGGATCATGGGTCGCACTAGGAATGAACATTCATAAAATAATTATAGAAAAATAAATCTACTACATCCATAGGATGTCTTGGGCTTTGCTCGCCATTAGGCCCTACATGCCGCCATACTTCACCTTCGTAATCATGTGGGCCCCCATGAATACCGGGTTTTTCATATGGTTCGCATGGGTTTGCCTGGTTGCGTACACTAAAACCCGGAGAAAATCGAGAAATATGTATACAACGTGTGATATTCGGAATGTGTCCAGGTGTAGACACGGTGACACCTCAAAGTGGGGTTAGTTCGAACGACGTTTGGTGTGGCATGCTTTGGCCTAATAGGTCCTTCGTACTCTCATCGTTAGTCCCCAGGTAGGCAAACTGGTCCGTTATATTGGATTTATACGAATGCCAACCTAGACAGGACGTTACGACTACCGGTACTTGTACCCTTCCAGTTACTACATGCCCGTCGCAGAACATACTTTGATGAGATTTGAAAATTGCAACAAAATCTTTGAATAATGAGAGTATGAAAATGAATTGAATATATGAACATTGATATATGTATAATGAATATGTATATAAGTATGTATGTTTGACTGTAAGTATAAACAAATATGAAACAAATAAATATCACAAGTTTGTATGTAAACACCTAATCAATTAAAATTTAGGCAGACTATAGTATAGGCTCTAAGGGTCTAATAACCTATCATATATCCCTATAGTCATGGCTCTGATACCAATCTGTCACACCCCGACCCGCAGCAAAAAAGGTGATCGGGGCATGATTGGGTTATCATCAAAGCTCATGACATTTATTTTAACGTTTCATATTCATTAATACACTTTAATGGAAAATTACAATCAATATTACAACATGTCCTAAATATCAATCTAAGCTTCTTTGTTTTCTTCTAAGGCATTTCCTATGTTTTCCTTGTTTTATCATGTTCACCTGTATCATGTGTAAAAGGGTTTTTGGATCAACAAAAAGTTGGCGAGTGAATCCTATGGAAAACATTTGAACAAGTTTATTTAATTGATTATGAAATAAAGTGCACAACCACACATGAGTAAAAATAGATGTAAACTTATTCATAAATCAATTTAATATTAAACAATACACACATGAACAATAATGGATCGTTTAGAGGCACGCGTTGCTCAACTCGTCTCTCACGAGGAACTGATGGGCCTAATGAATGAATTGCATAAACATGATATGAAAGACATAACTACAAATAATATAAACTCAATAATACACACATGAACAATAATGGATTGGTTTTGAGGCACGCGTTGCTCAACTCGTCTACCACGAGGAACTGATGGGCTTAATGAATGAATTTCATATAAGTTGACAAAATGAAATACATAATTACAACAATATAAACAATCTAAGTTTAGATCACGATATGGTATGGCACAAGTTTAAATAAACGAGTTAATTATTTTGTGACACATGACACACCCCAAAACGTGTAATTAAAAAGGGGGAGTTGTAAGATTCACTCACAGTGGGTGCGTTCGGTTGATGATGTTGAATGCACGCGAAGTGGTTTTAACCACGAGTGAAATTAACCTAGATAATGGCATAATGTTTCGGTAAGTAAACGGATTTTATTAATCCATTTTAGTAGGATTGTTGGGTGTATTTTTGTGAGTTTAAGGCTATTTTCTAACCTTAAAAATGTTATTTTTAAGTATTTTTAATTGATTTTTAATTAAAATAAATAAATAAAAATAATAAAAAAGTTGACTTTTTTGACCGTTGACCGTTGACCTTGACTGTTTGACCGGTTCGTATGCGTGTAAGTGTGCGCTGAGTGAGGCTCGAACCCGAGACCTCCCGTACGCGTGCACGCAGCTCTACCAACTGAGCTACGTGTCTAACCCGAAATATTTCTGTTTTTAATTATATTTATATATTAATTAGATTAATCCGAAAATCAATTTATTTCTAAAAAGGTTTTACTGAATCGGACCGGTGCTCTCCACAGGTCTCGAACCCGGGACCTGTGGTTTAGGTTAACAGACAGTCCACCGCTGGACTGTGTGTTTAACTTGTTATATAAACCGATTTTTATTATACTTATATACAAACTGAACATTTCCATTTCTGTCTTAAATAAAAAAGTTTAATAATTATCCGGGCCGGTGCGGTAGCCCGGACTCGAACTCGTGTCCTGTGATTTAAACATACACACAGTCCACCACTGGACTGTGTGTCTAACTTGGTTATTATTCCGGTTATTATTAAACTTAACATGTACAGCGTGACTCCGGTTCGGTTAACAAAAAAAAAACATTTTTATTAAGGCAGCATACGTGGGACAAGATTCGAACTCAAGACGTTTACGTGTTTAATGTGCACACAGTCCACCGCTGGACTGTGTGTCTAACCCGAGTAATAACTTGATTTTAATTATACTTATACACTACAGAAACTTCGTCTTCTTCGTTGATTTTAACCAGAATCGGAAGTCTGACTGGTTCGATGATTAAATCATGTTCGTTCGTGTCTGATGGTTAATTACATGTGAGATTAAATAAAAAGAATGAAGGATTAAGCGTAAGGTATACCGACTGGACTCCTCTGTTTCTCCGGCGAAACTCCGGTGACAGCAAACACTTCCGGCGACGTGTGTCTTGCAGCAGAGAGTCTTCAGAAAGCTTGAAAAGGATGTGGGTGACTTCGGTATAAGCTCAGGGGGTTTAGTAAGGCTTAGAAGTGAAGGGTTCGGTTTCCCGGCGAGGTACAGAAGTTTTCCGGCGAATGGATTTACGTCGGGTAAAGGTGGGGTTTTGAGCGAAAAAGCTAGCAGTGGTTTAGAAGGGGTATTTATAGGGCAAAACATCAACGTATTTAGCCCGTTTTCCGACTTGATTCGGCGGTTAGAATTTTTCCGGCGGTTATAGCTTGTGTCGCGGACTGGACATCAGTTATAACCGACGTTGTGGTTAAATGTTTACGTTAAGTCATAGGTAACCGACGACGTTTGACAAAATCGTCGGATTTTCCGGCGTCAACGAATTTGGGCGCGTCAGTTGACTGGGTTTTGATTTCCGTTTCATTATTTCAATTAATTGTCTGGTTATATCACTAGAAAGTACAAGTGGCGGAGTGGTTGAGCATGTGTGTGTTAAGTCTGCTGAACCGTGACTGACTGACCCGGGTTCGAAACCCGGCAGAAACATATTATTTTTATTTTCTTATTTTTAACAGTTTTTCAAAAACTAATTATATATTCCCATATAATAATTAATTATGTATCGTTTAAAATTATTTTGGGCATTAAATTCGCAACGAAATTTTTAACTGATTGTTCGGTTAATAAACGGAGCGGGTTTGGTAAATCTGTTTTTGACGGATGTTACAACTATTGGGCTTGGTAGGGTTCACATTGGTGTCGGCTTGATAACATTCGCATCACCCAAATGAAAAATGTAAAACATGACAGCGAGATGTAAGGTCCGGGGTGTGTCCAGGTGTAGACACATTGACAACTCAAAGTGGGGTTAGTTCACATGACGTTTGGTGTGACATGCTTTGGCCTAATAGGTCCTTTGTACTCTCATCGTTAGTCCCCAGGTACGCAAACTGGTCCATTAATTTGGATTTATACGAATGCCAAGCCTAGACAGGACGTTCCGACTACCGGTACTCGTACCTTTCCAGTTACTACATGCCCATCGTAGAACTCACTTTGATGTGATTGAAAAACATGAAAACATGATAAAATCTTTGAAAAGAAATCATGGAAATTGTGAAATCGTGGTGTGTGTGCTTGCGTAGGCATGATATGTTATTGAGATATGAACTATAATGAGCATCTCATATTAACATGTACTAGTGGAAGTGCTTGCATGTATTTGTGTGTGAAATAAACATGAAACATATAAACATCATGAATTTTGCATGTAACACATAAACAATTAAAGTCTAATCAACTATAGTATAGGCTCTAAGGGTCTAATAACCTATCCTATATCCATATAGTCAAAAGCTCTGATACCAATCTGTCACACCCCGACCCGCAGCGGAAATAGAAGTCAGGGCATAATTGGGTTATCACCAAAGCTCATGACATTTACTAATAAGTTTCATATCTATTAAATTGAAATTAAAACTTCAAATATTCAAACATAATGAGTCATACAAGCACAAATAAAATCAAAACATTGTTCAGAACATAATAGTTTGTTTAATCTTCTAAGGCCATTCCTATGTGTTTCTTTCTTAAGCTGGCTCACCTGTATCATGCGTAAAACAGAAGAATTGGGCCAACAAAAGTTGGCGAGTGAATCTTAGTAAACATTTAAATAGTTGTATTATATTTGTTATTTGAATAAAAATTGTGCATGAATCTTAAGTGAGCATATGTATATATATAACCAATCACAACCCACATTATATCCACAATGAACACATGACATGATGAATGATGAACTTGAGATCAAGGCTCAATCAAACGGAGCCGATCTAATGAGGCACCTGATGCTCAACTCGTATCTCACGAGGAACTGATGGGCCTAATGAATGATTTCACTGAAATATTAAAATGTAACTACACAAAACCACACAAATAAATATACACATTGATCACGTAATGATATTAGCACAAGTGTTTGATTAAATAAAACAAGTACGACACATGCTACACCCCGAAACATGAATAAAACGGGGAAATTGGTAATGATTCACTCACCGTGGGTGCGTATTCTTGGATAATAATAAGTGCGCACGAGTTGAGGATTTAATCGACGAGCAAAACTAACCTAAAATAGTAACGTATTGTTTCAATAAACATATGTAAAAATTTAATATTTTGAGTTAATATATTGTGTTCAGTTTTTGGTTATTCTTTTAGAAATTATTAGGATTTTTTAACTTTATTTATTTTTAATTGGTTTTAGAGTAATAAAGTGAATAACAAAAGTAAATAAATTGAAAAAAATTAAATTAAAAAAAAAACTTGTAAGACTGACAAGGTGAGAGTCTGACCGTTTTATCATGGTATTAGCAGCGTATAACAAGATTCGAACTTGTGACCTTACGGTTGCGTGCACGCAACTCTTCCAACTGAGCTACGTGTCTAACCCGAAGGAATCCTGTTTTTAATTATATTAATACTCTCCTTAGAACATTTCAGGAATTAATATTATTAAAAATTGTTTTAAATCAATCGAACCGGTAAGCATATCAACACTCGAACCCGCGCCTTTAACATAATTTGCAACCAGCCTAACCAACTGGGTTGTGTGTCTAACCCGGTTTAAAATTGGTTTTTGTTATACTTATTTAGTTGATACCAGTCATCTTCTTCACAAAACATTAACCGATTTGAACTAAAATTATTTGAAATATGTTTGTCATTACTCTGATTCGATAAAGAAATGCATACATAAATTAAATCAAGAAGTGGAGGATTATTACCAAACAACGGCAATTTCTTCGGTTTTCCGGTGAGTTAGAAACCTGCGAAAAGGCTGCCTTCCGGTGAACAGAGGATTTGTGAGAGAATATTTTTGTAGAAAAAAAAATGAACGAGTTTGAAGTAAAAACCTTGCGGTATTTATAGGGGATTTAGTACACCAAGATTTTGGTTTCACGACTATGATTTCGGAAATCATTGGCAAAGAGTATTGATTGAAATTTACCCCAATTAGATATCATAACTAATGTCGGCATTTAAAAGAAAACGCGTTGGTGATTTGCGAAATCTCCGATAGGGAGATTGTTGCAGTTGCAGGTTTTCTTGACAAGTATATATATTTTTTGATACTCAGACAATAACACATCTTGTATGTGTAACGCAATGCTGTTTGGTGCGTGTGAGTGCCCGGGAGACCCGGCTTCGATCCTGGTTCCCCCTTTTCTTTTTATTTAAATTTTTGATTGATTATCTTTAGAGTTTAATTTAACTTTCTTAAGGATTTATTTATTAATTATGGTTTTATTTATTAATTAAGGTTTTAATTATTAATTAGGGTTTTATTTATTAAAATTTTGAATTCTAACAACATTTATTAATTGCGACAAGTGAAATAAAACAAATAAACGACAATAATAAATACGCGACGAACATTTTGTCAACACTTGATTAATAAACGGTGAGGGTTCTTTTTGAAACCCGTTTTTACACAATTGTTACAATGCATGTGTAGATTTGGCTTATAATGACTATAGATCTAAGGTTTTCATAAAAAATAAATATGAGATTGAGACCAATTTAAGCTAAATATGAAGTAAATATATTAGGAATGGAGAAATTACCTTGTAATTGAAACGAAATCTCTGTAGTATTGAGTCTTCAAACTCACAACCCTAGTCACTACCAACGATCGCTGACTAGAAGCCTTGGTGGACTTTCTTCTCTCTCAAAACTCTCTTCCTGCTCTTCTTCCCTCTCTCTCTCGCTCTAACTTTCATTATTTTTCTCTCGTTCTCTCTCTACAAATGAAAAGAAAAGGTAGAAATAAGTTTATTGAGGATGAACGGGAATTTAAAATTGAATAAAAAATATGGCCACCGAAAAATTCATTTAAAATTATTTAATATGGGGGGAATTTGAAGAGAGAGATTAGGATTTGAGATTTGAATTTTGAAAGTGAAGGTTGATGGGACAATTTCAAACATTAATGATGCAAAATTGAATTTTGAATTATTAAACTTGTTTTTGTTAAATGAAGATATATAACAATAATGATGCAAAAATGACATAAGAAAGGTATTGTTGGATAGCCTAGATGGCTGCCACGTCAGTATTGTGATGTAATGCTCATCTATTCTTTTATTGATAGGAGAGATAAATATAGATATTTCTCAATGATCTCTTTAAATTTAAATTTTACATGTATAATTATTTAGCGTACAACACAGACACACATAATGCATATATTAACTACTTTTTGAGGGTAAATATGTCTTTTAAACCATAGTTACACCTTTACCCCTTATAACTTACAATTTTCACCCCTTATTTTTACCTATTTATTTCTCAATTATATTTTCTTTATCTTCCCTTATATCTTTGAAGATATTATGTTTTAAAAAAAACCTGAACATACAATTAAAATACGCTTATCTTTGTCGATGTGTCGTTGTAAATATTATGCGATATCAAAATGCAGATTATAATATACAAGTTATTCATGTATTAATGTAAAAATCTTTCAATACTCAAAATAGTTAGAAACATTACAATTACAATTTAAGATTGAGTAAATTGCACAAAACATCCTTTATGTTTTCTTAAACTTGCAGGTTCCAGCCTTAATGTTTAAAAGTTGCTAAAAACAACCTTTAAGTTTATTTTTGTTGCGGGTTCAATCCTTTACAGCTAACCACGTTATTTTCTTCAGTTAAGTTCCATCACATGATCAACCAAAATGACGAATATACCCTCACATGTTATGCATGTGAGGGAACTTAACTGAAGAAAATAACGTGGTTAGCTGTAAAGGATTGAACCCGCAACAAAAGTAAACTTAAAGGCTGTTTTTAGCAACTTTTAAACATTAAGGCTGGAACCTGCAAGTTTGAGGAAACATAAAGGATGTTTTGTGCAATTTACTCTTTAAGATTTGGAAAGTGGATTAGTAGGGTGAGGTAGATACATGAAGGTTTCTAATAAGTTAGAAATTTTTAGAATTACAATTTGGCTTAAAAACAGGAAACGACGGCAACAATTAAATCCAAACAACCCACTAACATAGCAACACCTACAAAACAAAAACAAAAAAAGAAAGAAAGAAATCATGTAAACTAATATACAAATCCACGAGTTGCAAAAAATTAAATTAAGCTTACAATTTTAGTTATACAAATCCTAGATTGTGCTTAGATTTAGTTATACAAATCATACAATTATACTCAATAATAAATCCTAATAATAATAATAGCTTAACCAACTAGAATTTGTCAAATTTCATAAATCTATTAAATGTAGTCTTTTATCCCATTTTATCTTAGGATTAGTGGTGCATATTTTTTTAACAACTAAACTTGCACGCTATAGGAATTGAACCCTTAACCTTCTACTACTTAAAGCTTATTTAACTCACTAACACAACTAGACTATTTCCAAGTGGATCGTATAATAAAACATTAAACAATTATATGTAACAAAAAAATATCTTTAAATATGTAACATTTAACGATTATTAGGAAAAGTAAATAATTTTTATAAGCTGTTTATTCAGATAACTACACACGACTTCCTACATTTCTATTTAGTATTTGAACATTTAAATTAGCAAACTGTCCATGTCCTCCCATTTTCCTGTGTATTAGTCAAATATTCAAATTAGCTCATATAACACACGATCTCTTAATTTTTAGTTTTTTAGTAGGGTTTTACAATCTACATCTCAACTCATATGTATCGCATAGCCTTAGAAATTCTTTACGGGTGGCTTATAATCAGTATCGATTCTTGACAGGCATGTAACCTTTTAGTCCGTTATGATTAGATTGTTTGTATGGGTTCCCTACAAAAAAAACATACAAATGTTTAGCTACCTATATCAGCTATTGTTCACATGAGCACACAGATAAAGTCGCAACCAGCCACAACTTGTCACACCCGACCCGCAGCGGATAAGGTGACCGAGGAATGATTGTGTTTCATCAAAGCTTATGACATACTATTTAAAAGTTTCAATATTTATTAATTCAATTTAAATGAAAACCATATAACACAATATCCAAACAATCAAATACATAATCCAAAAAAATAAAATTCCAATAAACTTCTTTATTCTTCTAAGACCCAAATCCTACGTGATCCATTCCTCAAGCTTGTTCACCTGTATTATGTGTAAAAAGATAGTTTTGGGTCAACAAAGGTTGGCGAGTAAATCTTATTTCTTATTTGTGAAATTCCTTGTTTAGTTTGTTTATGACAAAAACATTTGCATTAATTGGTAATAATTGAAAATGGTAAATCGACAAATCTCGTAACAATCTCAAACATTAAACATCTCATGTAACGGTGCACGGTATCATGGTGTGCAGTTTTGTAATGCGAGATCTAGGCTCAATCAAACGGATCCGATCTCGTGTGTCGGCATCATCCTGTTCCACTCATAGGTAATGGGAAACAGACGGTCAATGTATATGCAATGGAACCATATAATAAACGTGTGACTAATTAAACAAATCCAACAACACAAATAATCACATCATAATATACGGTAGTTTGCACGTAAGGTTTGGAAATGCGAGTTTTTAAATAAACGCATGATACATCCCAAAACATGTGATAAAAGGGAGTTAGATTTACTCACAATTTTACGTATGAGGATTTCTTAAAGTTAACGCACGAGGAATGAAATAGGGAAGATGATTCCGAACGGCCGAAAACGATTACCCTAGATGTTTAAAATACCACACAATTTCTCGTTAATATTGAGGTTAACTAAAGTTCCTAATTGTTATGGTTACAAATTTATTATTTAGACATTAAAATTTATCTCATATTTAACTTTTAATATTAGAAAAGGATTATAATTATTTGTTTATATACGTTATTAATGAATTTAGAGTTTTTATTAATGTAAACAGTAAAATACAAAAAAAAAAAGCTACCAAAGACGGGTCTGCACGGATTCGAACCGGAGACCTTCCGTTCGTGCGCACATATCCCTTCTGCTGGGACATGTGTCTAACCTGGTTAATGATCCGCACTACAATTACTTAAACTGTTGTTGGGTTGTTCCATGTACAGGTCTTAAAAAGAAAAGGAAAAGATTGGGCAACGACAAAAATAGAGGCCGGGTGTCGATCCCGTAACCTATCGTGACATCAGACTACCTTTACCCACTAGGCCACGTTATAAGATGTGAATATTTTGATTTAAAAACCCATGTTCACTGTCACGTCTAACCCCCCCGAGAACCCACCCTATTAACCTTCATGTTTGGTGATCATGCAGGATGTACCAGATTGTTGATGGTTTGGAAATGAAATGGACATAAAAACGACATACAAAATATATAAACGTAGAGAATTTATACCAAAACATAACCCGTCGGTTTTCCCGCGACGTCTCCGTCTCCGACGTTGTAGGTTTCTCCAACGCGCGTCTTGTGTTCTAAAGAGAAGAGTGAGTTAAAACGGGATAGGGTGGTCCGTGAATCTGTTTATATAGAAGTGGGCGGGGATGAGTTTGCTAGGGTTTTTTTGTGTGATGCCAACCGTCAATGGTGATATAGTGGTGCAAGGAAAGATCTTTAAGGTGCGAATCATGGGGATGAGATCTGTCTGGGTACATGATTGATTCTAAAAATGGAAACACGGAATCAAGATCAATTCTGATTAGTTAGCGCTTTCCAAATGTTGGTCGTTCATGTTTGGGCGGTAAATTTGTGTTTCAAAATATAGTAACGTTAGTTCATGCGTATAAGGTTCTTATGAATGTATAATTTGAACCAAACACTTGTGTGGTTCAATTGTTGGCTTGTTATTTGTTGGCCATGTAGACCCGAGTTCGAATCCCGTGGTCTACATGTTTATTTTTATTTTCCTTATTAATATAAGAATAAAAATAGAAATAAAAATAAATTCCAACGTATTTATTCATCGAAGTTCGTTTACAATTGGATCCTGCTGAGTTCCTCGGGTAGTTCAAGCTTGTAAGCTACATGACCAATTCTCTCGAGAATTTTGAAAGGGCCAACATAGTGTGGTGCCAGTTTGCCTTTTTGTCCGAATCTAATATCTCCTTTCCATGGCGATACCTTTTACAATACTCAATCACCAACATTGAATTCAAGTGGCTTTCGTTGTTTATTTGTGTAACTCTTTTGACGACTATGAGCAGTTAAAAGATTATGGCGAATTTGGAGTATCTTGTCAGTTGTCTCTTGGATAAGTTCAGGTCCCGAGATTTGAACTTCACCGATCTCGTGCCAACATACTGGTGATCGGCACTTACGACCATACAAAGCTTCAAATGGGGCCATACCGATGCTGGAGTGGTAGTTGTTGTTGTAAGAGAACTCGATTAGCGGTAGATGAGTATCCTAGTTTCCTTTGAAATCGACAATGCATGATTGCAACATGCCTTCCAATGTCTGTATGGTGCGCTTAGACTGACCATTAGTTTGTGGGTGAAACGCGTTGCTGAGATCTAGTTGAGTGCCTAACGTTGACTTTACTGTTTGCCATGTGCGTGAGGTAAAGTGTCCATCTCGATTAGAAATAATGCTCAAGGGCACACCGTGTCGACTTACAACTTCATTGATGTAAATACGAGCCAACTTCTCATTCTTGTAATCTTCGCGAATCAGAATGAAATGAGCGGATTTAGTAAGGCGATCATAATAACCCAAATCATGTCATGCCCACTAGAAGTGCGAGGCAACCCGGTAATAAAATCCATCGTTATATTTTCCCACATCCAGACATGGATTTTGGATTGAACGAGTAAGCCTAAGGGTCTTTGATGTTCTGCTTTAACCTTCGAACATGTGAGGCATTTGGAAACAAAAACAACGATATCCTTTTTCATTCTCGACCACCAATAAGAGTATCGGAGATCCTGATACAACTGATCAGCTCCTGGGTGTATTGAATATCGTGTTTTCTGTGCCTCGTTCATGAGAATAGTGTGAAGATTATAACGACCGGGCACCTAAATACGATTTAGATAGTGAAGAATACCGTCGGATTTCGATTCTAACTTGGTTTCAGCTCTGTAGGATAACTCGTCGCGTAAATCGTTCTCTGTTACAGAGGTAGATCGAGTTTGCATACTCTTTCGACTGAGAGCATCTGCTACGACATTGGCTTTCCCTGGGTGATAATGGATTTCACAGTCGTAATCATTCAAGAGTTCGACCTATTGTTGTTGCCTCATGTATAGCTCTTTTTGATTAGAGATGTGCTGGAGACTCTTATGGTCAGTGTAGATCTCACACTTGGTGCTATAGAGATATTGTCTCCATATCTTCAGAATGAACACGACTGCCCCGAGTTCGAGGTCGTGAGTTGTGTAAGTTCTTTCGTGGACTTTGAGTTGCCTTGAGGCATAGGCTATCACCTTGCCTCGCTGCATTAAGACAGATCCTAAACCTTGCCCCGATGCATCATAATAAATTACAAAGTCATCATAACCGTCTACGAGGGTAAGGATTGGTGCATCACATACTTTTGCTTCAAAGTTTGGAAAGCCTCTTCTTGTTTGGGACCCTAGTCGAAGGGTTTACCCTTGTGAGTCAGGCTGTAAGCGGTAAAGCAATTCGGGAAAAGTTGGCGCTAAAACGCCAATAGTAGCCTGCTAGACTGAGAAAAGATCTGACTTCAATAGGAGTGCATAGAGCCTGCCACTCTTGCACTGCTTTGATTTTTGCTGCATCAACATGAATTCCCTTATCGTTTACCACATGACCAAAGAATTGGATTTCCTTTAACAAGAATTCACATTTGGAAAACTTAGCATAAAGCTTTACATTATTCAAGAGTGTCAAAATAAGCCGAAGATGATGCTTGTGATCCGTCTTGGTCTTGGAATATATAAGAATGTCGTCAATAAAGACAATAACATCGATCGAGATAGGGCTTGCACACCGTATTAATTAGATCCATGAATATGGCTGGAGCATTGGTCAAGCCAAACGGCTTGTCCATGAACTCATAATGGTCATAACGATTTAGGAATGCGGTGTATGGGATGTCGTCTTCACGTACTCTAAGCTGATAGTATCCAGATCGAAGATCAATCTTTGAGAAGCAAGTCGCCCCTTGAAGTTGATCTAAAATATCGCCGATACGAGGTAAAGGGTAACGATTCTTAATGGTTAGCTTGTTAAGCTCCCGAGAGTCTATACACATTTGGAATGTTCATCCTTCTTCTTGACAAAAAGGATAGGTGCATCCCAAGGTGACGAACTAGGGAGGATAAACCCTTTGTCTGTCATTTTTTGCAATTGGCTAGCCAGTTCTTGCATTTCGGATGGAGCCAACCGATACGGGGATTTTAAAACTGGGGTGGCACTAGGTATGAGATCAAATCTAAATTCGACTTCTTACATGGGAGGAAGTCCCGAGACATCGTCTGGGAAAACTTGGGGAAAATCTCTAACATTCAGAATATCTTCAAGCTTCCTCTCATTGCCTCCCTTCAAGATAATATGGGCTAAAAAGGTCACGTAATCTTTACGTAGGTACTTTCGGGCTTGTAGGCATGATATCAACCTAAGCTCTTTGGATTAGGTTTCAACGAATATACGAAGGGTTTGGCCATCGGTGAGCGAAATTCAAATATATTTTTCATAACATACAACTTTGGCATGGTGTTGACGGAGCTAATCCATGCCAATGATGATGTCAAAACTCCCCAATTTCATAGGAATAAGGTCGAAAGAAACCGTGCTCGTTAAGTGTAAGAGTGCAACCACAAATAATAGAATCCAAGGAAATGGGCTCTCCATCAGCTACTTCCACTGTAAGTGATTTGGTTAGACGATCGTGAGGAAGACCAAGGATAGACTCAAACTCTAGAGACACAAAACTTTTATCCGCGCCAGTGTCAAATAAAATAGATGCAGCTACCATTGATGAGAAACATACCGTTAACCACATTGTTATCTGCTCTGGCTTGGTTGGCGTTGATGCTGAATGCTCTACCCCTGGCTGGCGGGTTGGCCTACTTTGCTTGATTCACAAGGTTAGCTTGAGTCTGAGCGTTGATTATTTTCACCAACCGAGGGCACGCGTTGCGGAAATGGGCTGGGTCACCGCAATTACAGCAAGCCCTCATTTGAGGCATCACCGGGTAGTTGGGCAAGTAAAAAGGTTGGGCTACCACTTGGGAATGTGGTAGCATGAGTGTAGGTGGCTGGTAAGGGGCTTCGCCCACAATTTGGTTATTGGGTTGGGCTTGGTTCTAGTTTCGGGATAGCCTTTGGAGAGTACGACAAGCTTGAAGTGTATGACCTCCTCAACCACACCCTGTACAGTGTGGGCATGGGTTTTCAGCTGGATGGTGGTACTTGCATTGGTTACACCTTGGGTAGGTTCCAGAATAAGGCTTCCTAGGTGGTGCGGTAGGAGGAGCAACTTGGGTGATTGGGGCTGCTTGGATAGGTTGGTTAGGTGGGTTTGGCTGGTTGGTTGGTTTGGGTGACAGCATAGCTTTTCCCATTCCGCTTCCTCTTAGTGTTGAAATGAGAGGAAGATCCAGTCTGGGTTGGTTTGGAGGGTTCAGCCGATCTTTTGTTGGTTGAACTCTTTTTCTTTTCTTTATCGAAATCCCCATTTGAATATGGTTCTCGGTGAGTTCGGTGGCCAATTCCGTTGCAGCTTCCAAGGTTGCAGGTACTGTGCTCATACGGAATCCTGAATACTTGAAGGAAGGTCCCTAATGTAATGTTCAATAAGGTGATAGAGTGGGGTGAACAAATTCGGGACCATCTGGTTCAACTCAAGAAATCTCTTGTTATAGGTCACGTGGTCCCCATTGTTTTGCTTCAAGAAGTAGAATTCATAATCCAACTTCTTGATTTCACTCCTTAGGCAAAATCATTTTATCATAAGCTCCCTGAGCTGTTCCTAAGTTAGGGCTACAGCAGCTCCAGCTCCTTTTTGCTCTTTTATGCGTTCCACCAGGTTAAATGAGGGCTTGCTGTAATTGCGGTGACCCAGTTCAGTTCAGGATGGTGCTAATGAGACGGCCAGTAGCATAATGAACCTTACGGTCGTTTTGGCAGTCACAGTTCAGGATGGTGCTTTCCATTTCCTCGAACCATCGAAGGAGTGCAGTGACCCCTTCGGTACCCTCATATTTTGGAGGGTCACAAGACTTGAAGTGCTTATAGGAGCACTTGGATGTGTTTGCAGGAGCGTTGATAGCATTTGGTTCATCTTGATTGACTTGGTTAACCTAGTCAGCAGTGAGAGCTTGTTGAACTTGACTCATAATGTTTGGAATCATGGTAGCCATTTGCTTGGCTATTTGAGCAGCCATGCGTTTGTAGGAGTTCCCGGTCCTTTCTCCTCCGTGAAGGTGCCTATAAAACAGATCATGAATTAACGTAATCAAGTTTGTGAGTTTGATGAGTAGGATTAATGGAGTTTTGCATAAAATTGAAATTCCTTAAAAAAATAAGCATCCACAAAATGAAAGAAAAATATAATTATCCACCGCATCAATAGGATTCCTTGGGCTTTGCTCATGTTTGGGCCTCATATGTCCCCATACTTCACCCTATGTAACCGTGTGTGCCCCCATGACTACTAGGCTTTTGTAGGGTTCACATTAGTTAAGCCTGTTAACATACGCATAGACCCGAATGAAAATCAAGAAACATGGTTACGATGTATAAAGTCGGAAGGTATCCTAGTGTGGACACGATTACAACTCAAAGTGGGGTTAGTCCACACAACGTTTGGTGTGGCATGCTTTGGCCTTATAGGTCCTTCATACTCTCATCGTTAGTCACCAGGTAGGCAAACTGGTCTGTTACTTTTGATTTATACGAATGCCAATCCTAGACAGGACGTTCCGACTACCGGTACACGAACCCTTCCAGTTACTACATGCTCCTCACATAAACTCAGTTTGATGAGATTTGAAAACAAAAGATCACAAAATTTTTTAATAAAGTACAAGTATTTTGAAATTGGAGGAAATGTTTTGCAAATTTGGAAGGGAAGCAAGAATTTGTGTTATGGATATTATAAGGATAGCATATATATATATTATACTTTATTGACAAAATTAATAACACGTTGCATGTATCACATAATCAAGTAGCAAATAAAGTGCTTGCATGTAATTATGTGTGATAGGAAATTAAAAAAAATGTAAATAAATGAATGCCATAAGTTTGAACATAACCCATTTAGCACGTAAGCACATATTTCCTAGTTGACTATAGTATAGGCTCTAAAGGGTCTAATAACCTATCCTATAATCCTAATAGTCATTCGCTCTGATACTAATCTTGCCTCGGTCACCTTATCCGCTACGGGTTGGGGTGTGACACAACTTCTATCGCGTTGAGTTCTTAAAGTCACTAACTATTAGTGGTTTGCCACCTCATAAGCTTCACTTAAAAATTCTTCTGCCACATAATATTGAGAAGCAATATCAATCCATCACATGGTCTATGCAATGGCTCAATTTTGATATGTATAGGCTTCCAGCGCAGTGTTATTGATGCAGAGATAGTTTTCAGGCAATGTCACACCCCGGATTTCCAACCCAAATCCATACATCGGTGGGCCCGGGTGGGGAGTATTGTGACATCAGTTGATAACATCATTGTCAATTAAACACGGCACAGCGGAAGTCTTAGAGTAAAATTACTATTACAAACCGAATGTTCGATAATACAAAATAATATACAGGCTCGTAATAGAAGATCCATAGGCGGATCATAAATTCTACATGGAAAGAATATAAAACAGACTTTAGGCAGATTTAGGATTCGCAAGATCCTCTATCACTACCGAGCACCTCCGGCCTATTTTCGTATTGTACCTGCAGTTTAGACTTTTGAAAATACGTCAGCTTTCGCTGGTAAATACACCCAACTGACTCATGTTGAAAACATTTAAAAAATGTTTGAAGTGCGTATCAGCACAAAATCTTTTATAACTTAGGTTAATTGACCGTTCAACCTTGTTAACAGATTTACATGTTTGTCCATACATACGGGGCCCGGTACGGAGACCGAGACACAATTAACGTACAAACCACTTCGGACTCACGAAGGAGTCAGTTCCTCCCAACCTTGTGGGAATGCATAATTGAGCGTCTATCGGGTGTATGCCTACACCCGCCCTAAGGTCGTGGCCATTGTCACACCCCGACCCGCAGCGGAATAAGAGTCGGGGCATAATTGGGTTATCACCAAAGCTCATGATGTTTACTAATATGTTTCATATTTATTAAATTCAAATTACATCTCAAAGTTCCAAGTCAAATTCATACAATACAAGGAAAGGAAAAATTAACTAAAACAATCCAAAATCTAAGCTGGTTTATTCTTCTAGGCCGCCCTATATGTTTCTTGCTTCAACTTGATCACCTGTATCATGTGTAAAAATGGGGAATTTTGGGTCAACAAAAGTTGGCGAGTGAACCTTGTTAAAAACATTTGTCCTTGATTCATTATTGTAACTAATATAGGAAAATTGTGCAACAATCATATATGAACAAATGTATATAAACATAACGATCACAAACCACCTTGCTTAAGTAAATAATAAGAATGACAATGTATATGTTGGCAACGTCCCGTTCACGCTCATAGGTAATGGGGAACGGACGGCCTATGATAATGTATGTGAGATCAAGGCTCAATCAAACGGAGCCGATATTATGTTGGCAACGCCTGGTTCACGCTCATAGGTAATGGGGAACAGCTCACGCTCATAGGTAATGGGGAGCGGCGGCCTATGAAATGTATGTACTGAAATGATAAATTAAATCTGAACTTCAACCACACAAACAACTGATACATATTGAATACACATGATCATGAACATGATGGATGCACAAGTGTTTAATTATAATAAATAAATAGCGACACATGATACACCCCAAAATGTGATTAAAACGGGGAATTTGTAGAGATTCACTCACCTTGGGTTCGTTTGTTTGAAGGTGTTGAATGCGCACGAGTTTTAGAGGATTGATCGACGAGAGATAACTAACCTAATTAATAACGAAAAGGTACGGTAAGTATGTGGATTTTATTAACTATTTTAATAAGATTTTTGGATATATTTTTGTGAGTTTAAGGCTACTTTCTAACTATAAAAACGTTATTTTTAAGTATTTTTAATTGATTTTTAAATTAAATAAATAAAAATAATAAAAAAATATTGACTTTTGACCGTTGACCAATGACCGTTGACCGGTCCGGTCGATTATATATGCGCGCTGGGTGAGACTCGAACCCGTGACCTCCCGTACGCGTGAACGCAGCTCTACCAACTGAGCTACGTGTCTAACCCGAAATAATTCTGTTTTTAATTATACTTATATACTATTTAGATTTTTCCAGAAATTATTTATTTTTAAAAAGGATTTTAAATGCATCGAACCGGTGCTGACCACAGGTCTCGAACCCGGGACCTGTGGGTTACTGTGCACACAGTCCACCGCTGGACTGTGTGTCTAACCTGGTTAATAATCCGGTTTTTATTATACTTAACATGATTTTGAGAGTTAACCCGGTTCGGTTAAAAAGGCATTTGTATATCAAGAGAGTAAGGCTGGGACAAGAATCGAACTCGCGACATAGGTGTATTTGTTTGCACACAGTCCACCGCTGGACTGTGTGTCTAACCTGTTAATAAAACTGATTTTAATTAATCTTATATTATAACCCGCCTTCGTCTTCTTCGCTCAAGAACACGGACAGTGATAACTTGACTGATTTATGTCTAATTTGATTATCAAACATTATACGCAATTGAAAGATAATGAATGGAGAGAGTTTGGGGATAGGAGGTACCGATCCGTGTCTTTCACAGAACTCCGGCAGAGGTCCGTCGGCTCTGATAGTGAACTTCGGCTGTTAGAATCAATTAACAGTTCTGTTCGGTTAGTTATGAAATTGAGGTACTTAAACAAAGATTAACAGAAGTTTGAATGATCCTACCGGCTCTCAGCGTGATTCTGAAAGTTTCAGAAGTTTTCCGGCGAAGGCAGGAATTCCGACAACGTCGTCTGGGATTGATTCTGGATGGTGGATTTGTGTTAGTAACAGACTAACAATGGATTGAAACAGAAAAAGTCGAGGGAATTACCGTGTGGATGTGAGTCTCGGTTTTCCGGCGACTTGCAGATATTTTTCCGGCGAGTGAAATTACGTCGAGAATTTGTGCGATTTTGAGCGAAAGGGCTACCAGTGAGTTGTGGGTGGATTTATAGGGAAGAATCGAGACGCATGGGGTCGGATTTCAGTCTTGATTCAAAGTCAGCCGTTCTCTCCGGCGGTTACGACTATTGGCGCGGGTTCAGACGTCGGTTATAACCGTCGTCAAGGTTAATTCTTCGGTTAAATTGGAAGAAATCGTCAATTATCGACGTAATCGTCGGGATTTCCGACGACTGCAAAATTGGGCGCGACTTGACTGGATTTGATTTCCGAGATTCATTATTTAATTATTTGTTTCGGTATCTTAACAAAAACCCAAAGTGGCGGAGTGGTTGGATGAGTGAATGTTAAGACTTGTGGATTTCCGGCTGACCCGGGTTCGACTACCGGCAGCCGGATTTTCTTTTTAATTAATTTTCTTTTACTTTTTAACAATTAAAATTTATATCTTCTAATTTGTTTATTAATTATGTATCGTTTAAAATTAAAATAGGTCATAAATAAACAACAAAAGTTTAAACTGATTGTTCGGTTAATAAACGAAGCGGGTTTTGAAAACCCGTTTTTCGACGGATGTTACAGTATCCCCTACTTTTAGAAATTTCGTCCCGAAATTTAAGTAGTAGTAATTACAGGAAAAAGATGTGGGTATTTCTCGCGCATTTAGTCTTCACGTTCCCAAGTAAACTCAGGTCCTCGTTTCGACTCCCAGCGTACCCTGACAATTGGAATGCGGCTTCGTCTTAAACGTTTTTCCCCGAAGTCCATAATTTCTACTGGTCTTTCAATGAAATGCATAGATTCATCGACTTGAATGTCTTCTAGAGGAATATGGAGATTTTCATCGGCGAGGCACTTCTTCAAGTTCGATACGTGGAATGTGGGATGAATTCTGTTGAGTTCCTCCGGTAGGTCAAGCTTGTATGCTACAGGTCCTACTCTTTCGAGTATCTTGAAAGGACCTACGTAGCGTGGTGCTAGCTTGCCTTTTTGGCCAAAACGAACTACTCCCTTCCACGGCGATACTTTTAAAAGTACTTGGTCACCAATGTTAAATTCCAAGGGCTTTCGTCGCTTGTCAGCATAGCTCTTTTGACGACTTTGTGCCGCTAGAAGGTTGTTTCGGATTTGATGAATCTTGTCTGTTGTTTCTTGTATTAATTCTGGACCGGTGATTTGAGCTTCTCCAATTTCGTGCCAACATATTGGTGATCGGCACTTACGACCATATAACGCTTCGAAAGGTGCCATGCCGATACTTGAATGATAGCTGTTGTTGTACGAAAATTCAACTAATGGTAGGTGAGCGTCCCAATTCCCTTTGAAGTCTATGACACATGCTCGAAGCATGTCTTCAAGAGTTTGAATGGTGCGTTCAGATTGACCATCAGTTTGGGGATGATAAGCGGTACTGAGGTCTAATCGTGTACCCAAAGCGGCTTGTACAGCTTACCATGTTCGTGAAGTGAAACGACCATCACGATCTGAAATAATGCTTAACGGTACACCATGACGGCTTACGATTACCAGTAGGTGTATCGAAGGTCTTGATACATCTTGTCGGCTCCTGGGTGTACAGAGTATCGTGTTTTGTGCGCCTCTTTCATAAGGGTATCGCGAAGGTTATTGTGATCGGGAATCCATATGCGATCTAGGTAATACAGAATGCCGTCAGATTTTGTTTCGAGTTTAAGTTCTGTTCCACAAGATAACTCATTGCGTATGTCGTATTCTTTTATGGAGACATGTTGAGCTTCTCGGATTTAATCTTTGATATCGGTTATGATTTGCGAACATAGAAGACGAATGGAGTTCGCATAACCCTTTCGACTTAGTGCATCGGCCACCACATTTGCCTTGCCAGGATGATACCGAATTTCGCAGTCGTAGTCATTAAGAAGTTCGACCCATCTTCGTTGCCTCATATTCAACTCCTTTTGGTTAAAGATATGTTGGAGGCTCTTGTGGTCAGTGTAAATTTCACACTTGGTACCATAGAGGTAATGTCTCCATATCTTAAGAGCGAACACAACGGCTCCAAGTTGTAGGTCGTGAGTAGTGTAGTTCTTCTCATGAGTTTTGAGTTGCCTAGAAGCATAGGCTATCACTTTTCCCCTTTGCATTAAAACACAGCCTAGTCCCTGCCCTGATGCGTCGCAATAAACTACAAAGTCATCGCAACCTTCGGGGAGTGTGAGGATAGGTGCGTCACAAAGCTTTTGCTTAAGGGTTTGGAAGGCTTCTTCTTGTTTATGTCCCCATATGAAGGGTTTTCCTTTGTGTGTCAAAGCCGTGAGTGGTACAGCGATACGAGAGAAATTTGATATGAAACGACGATAGTAACCAGCCAAACCAAGGAAAGATCTTACTTCGGTTGGTGTACGTGGCGCTTACCATTCTTGCACTGCTTTGATCTTTGAGGGGTCGACATGAATTCCCTTGTCATTGACGACATGACCAAGGAACTGTACTTCTTTTAACCAGAATTCGCATTTGGAGAATTTAGCGTAGAGCTTTTCGGTTCTCAAGAGCGTGAGGATGAGTCGAAGGTGTCGTTCATGATCAGTCTTAGACTTTGAGTAGATGAGAATATCGTCGGTGAAGACTATAACAAAGCGATCGAGATAAGGTTTGCAAACTCTGTTCATTAGATCCATGAAGACGGCTGGAGTATTGGTTAGACCAAAGGGCATAACCATGAATTCATAGTGACCATAACGAGTTCGGAAGGCGGTTTTTGGGACGTCTTCTTCGTGTACTCTGAGTTGATGATAGCCGGAACGAAGGTCGATCTTTGAAAAACAAGTGGCACCTTGGAGTTGGTCTAGAAGATCATCGATGCGAGGTAATGGATAGCGGTTCTTGACCGTCAATTTGTTGAGTTCTCTGTAATCGATACACATGCGAAACGTTCCATCTTTCTTCTTTACAAACAGAACAGGTGCACCCCAAGGCGATGAGCTAGGACGTATGAATCCTTTGTCGGTCAGTTCTTGTAATTGACTGGCCAGCTCTTGCATCTCGGATGGGGCTAACCTATAAGGAGATTTCGCGACGGGTGTAGCGCCAGGTATAAGATCAATGCGGAATTCGACTTCTCTCTTGGGAGGAAGTCCTGAGATGTCGTCGGGGAAGACTTACGGGAATTCTTTTACTACAGGTATGTCTTCGAGTTTCTTCTCCTTATTTCCCTTCTTGACAACGTGGGTTAGAAATGCTACATAATTCTTGCGGAGATATTTTCGGGCTTGAAGACAGGACATTAGTTTGAGTCCTTTCGAAGGGGTTTCTCCAAAGATTCTTAGGGTTTGACCGTCTGCAAGAGGAATGCGAATGAACTTTTCACGGCATACTACTTCAGCATGATGTTGGCTGAGCTAGTCCATGCCGCTTATAATGTCAAAACTTCCCAACTTCATAGGAATGAGGTCAACAGGAAAATCGTGATCGTTTAGAGTAAGAGTATAGTTTCGGATAATGGAGTTTAATGAGACCGGTTTTCCGTCAGCAACTTCTACCGTTATGGATTCCATAAGTTTATCACGAGTTTGGTTGAGGATGGATTGGAATTCTAAGGACACAAAACTCTTATCCGCGCCAGTATCAAATAACACAGATGCATAACTACCATTGATGAGAAACGTACCGTTAACCACGTTGTTGTCGGCCCTAGCTTGGTTGGCGTTGATGTTAAATGCTCTTCCTCTAGCAGGTGGAGGAGCTTGGTTAGCTTGGTTCACCGGATTTGATTGGGCTTGAGCATGTATGATGTTCACCAAACGTGGACAAGTGTTTCTAAAGTGGTTTGGGTCTCCACAATTGTAGCAAGCCCGCATGGGTTGCATCATGGGGTAGTTGGGTTGGTAGTAGATTTGGGCCGTGTGTTGCGTCGGTGGTGGTAGTAGGGGTTGTTGGGCTTGACCCATTATTTGATGGTGGGTTTGAGTTGTGGGTTGGTTGCGGTTCATTCGATGTAGTGAGCGGCAGGCTTGGATGGTGTGACCTGCACGGCCACAGCCGGTGCAATATTGACAGGGTAATTCGGGGGAGTGATGGTATTGACAACGGGTGCATTTTGGGTAAGGGCCAGAGTATTGCCTTTTGTATGGTGCGGGTGAAGGAGCAACTTGTGTGATGGGTGCAGCAGGGATAGGGAAATTGGTTTGGGTGACAGCAAAATTTCTGGTATTTCGTTTCCTCTTGTTTGAAAATTTTGAGGAGGAGGTGGAATGGTTTGAAGTTTGGCCCTCAACGGGGGCTTTCTTTTTCTCCTCTTTGAATTTACCGTTTCTGATGCGGTTCTCGGTAAGTTTGGTGGCTAATTCCATAGCAGCTTCGACAGTTGCAGGCGAAGTGCTGAGGACTGAGTCTTGAATGTTCAAGGGGAGGCCTCGAATATAGTGTTCAACCAAGCGGTATACTGGGGTCAACAAGTTAGGAACCATCTGGTTCAGCTCAAGAAATCTTTTGTTGTAGGAAGTATGGTCCCCTTCCTTTTGCTTCAGCAAGTGGAATTCGTCTTCCAACTTCTTGAGTTCGCTTCTTGGGCAGAAGCGTTTTGTCATCATTTCCCTTAACTCTTCCCAGGTTAAGGCCATCGCGTCTTCAACTCCTCTCTTACCCTTCTCGGTGTTCCACCAGGTCAGGGCTACCCCAAATAATCTCCCGGTTGCGTAACGTACCTTGCGATCCTCGGGACAATCGCAATTTAGGAAGGTGTTTTCCATTTCCTCAAACCAGTGGAGGAGAGCGGTGACACCTTCGGTCCCTTCGAACTTTGGGGGATCGCAACACTTGAAGTGCTTGTAGGAGCACTTCTTGGAGGAAGGGTTGTCGATGTTTTGATCCTCTTGATTGGGTGGGTTGACAGGATTCGCGGTGAGAGCTTGCTGGACTTGAATTACAATATCAGGAAGCACCGCGGCCATTTGTTTCGCAATCTGAGTGGCCAAGCGTTCGTTTGACCTTCTTGACTTTCGTCCTCCACGTAACTGCCTAGCCGACATCTACAGGAACATACATAGGAAAGATTGTGAGTTTATGGAGTCTTTTTAGGTGTCATGTGTCTTAAAGAAAATTCAAATAACATAAATATCAATAATGCAACTACATCCATTGGATGTCTTGGGTTTGCTCATGTTGGGCCTCAAATGTCCCCCATACTATCGCCGGTATAGTCATGTGGGCCCCCATGACTATTGGCTTAGTAGGATTCACATTGGTATTGGCGGTTTAACACTTGCATCACCCGAATGAAAACCACAAAATATGTTTGCGAGATGTATGGTCGGAGGGTGTCCAGGTATAGACACAATGATAACTCAAAGTGGGGTAGTTCACACGACGTTTGGTATAGCATGCTTTGGCCTAATAGGTCCTTCGTACTCTCATCGTTAGTCCCCAGGTAGGCAAACTGGTCCTTTATTTTGGATTTATACGAATGCCAAGCCTAGACAGGACGTTCCGACTATCGGTACTTGTACCCTTCCAGTTACTACATGCCCGTCATGGGAACTCACTTTGATGAGATTTGAAAATACAAAAATCATTGTAAAAACAATCATGAAAATGATGTGATGTGTGCTTTCATGGACATGATATGTTATGAGAATATGATTCATGATAGGCATTATATGATAATATATACTTATGAACATGCTTGCATAACATTGAATGTAACATTTAACATAAAACATATAAACATCATGAAATTTGGCATGTAACACACAAAAATCTTAAAAATTTCTAATCAACTATAGTATAGGCTCTAAGGGTCTAATAACCTATCCTATATCCCTATAGTCATGGCTCTGATACCAATCTGTCACACCCCGACCCGCAGCGGAATAAGAGTCGGGGCATAATTGGGTTATCACCAAAGCTCATGATGTTTACTAATATGTTTCATATTTATTAAATTCAAATTACATCTCAAAGTTCCAAGTCAAATTCATACAATACAAGGAAAGGAAAAATTAACTAAAACAATCCAAAATCTAAGCTGGTTTATTCTTCTAGGCCGCCCTATATGTTTCTTGCTTCAACTTGATCACCTGTATCATGTGTAAAAATGGGGAATTTTGGGTCAACAAAAGTTGGCGAGTGAACCTTGTTAAAAACATTTGTCCCTGATTCATTATTGTAATTAATATAGGAAAATTGTGCAACAATCATATATGAACAAATGTATATAAACATAACGATCACAAACCACCTTGCTTAAGTAAATAATAAGAATGACAATGTATATGTTGGCAACGTCCCGTTCACGCTCATAGGTAATGGGAACGGACGGCCTATGCTAATGTATATGAGATCAAGGCTCAATCAAACGGAGCCGATTTTATGTTGGCAACGCCTGGTTCACGCTCATAGGTAATGGGGAACAGCTCACGCTCATAGGTAATGGGAGCGGCGGCCTATGAAATGTATGTACTAAAATGATAAATTAAATCTAAACTTCAACCACACAAACAACTGATACATATTGAATACACATGATCATGAACATGATGGATGCACAAGTGTTTAATTATAATAAATAAATAGAGACACATGATACACCCCAAAATGTGATTAAAACGGGGAATTTGTAGAGATTCACTCACCTTGGGTGCGTTTGTTTGAAGGTGTTGAATGCGCACGAGTTTTAGAGGATTGATCGACGAGAGATAACTAACCTAATTAATAACGAAAAGGTACGGTAAGTATGTGGATTTTATTAACTATTTTAATAAGATTTTTGGATATATTTTTGTGAGTTTAAGGCTACTTTCTAACTTTAAAAACGTTATTTTAAGTATTTTTAATTGATTTTTAAATTAAATAAATAAATAAAAATAATAAAAAAATATTAACTTTTGACCGTTGACCAATGACCGTTGACCGTTGACCGGTCCGGTCGATTATATATGCGCGCTGGGTGAGACTCGAACCTGTGACCTCCCGTATGCGTGCACGCATTTCTACCAACTGAGCTACGTGTCTAACCCGAAATAATTCTGTTTTTAATTATACTTATATACTATTTAGATTTTTCCAGAAATTATTTATTTTTAAAAAGGATTTTAAATGCATCGAACCGGTGCTGACCACAGGTCTCGAACCCGGGACCTGTGGGTTACCGTGCACACAGTCCACCGCTGGACTGTGTGTCTAACCTGGTTAATAATCCGGTTTTTATTATACTTAACATGATTTTGAGAGTTAACCCAGTTCGGTTAAAAAGGCATTTTTATATCAAGAGAGTAAGGCTGGGACAAGAATCGAACTCGCGACGTAGGTGTATTTGTTTGCACACAGTCCACCGCCGGACTGTGTGTCTAACCCGTTAATAAAACTGAGTTTAATTAATCTTATATTATAACCCGTCTTCGTCTTCTTCGCTCAAGAACACGGACAGTGATAACTTGACTGATTTATGTCTAATTTGATTATCAAACATTATACGCAATTGAAAGATAATGAATGGAGAGAGTTTAGGGATAGGAGGTACCGATCCGTGTCTTTCACAGAACTCCGGCAGAGGTCCGTCGGCTCTGATAGTGAACTTCGGCTGTTAGAATCAATTAACAGTTCTGTTCGGTTAGTTATGAAATTGAGGTACTTAAACAAAGATTAACAGAAGTTTGAATGTTCCTACCGGCTCTCAGCGTGATTCTGAAAGTTTCAGAAGTTTTCCGGCGAAGGCAGGAATTCCGACAACGTCGTCTGGGATTGATTCTGGATGGTGGATTTGTGTTAGTAACAGACTAACAATGGATTGAAACAGAAAAAGTCGAGGGAATTACCGTGTGGATTTGAGTCTCGGTTTTCCGGCGAGTGAAATTACGTCGAGAATTTGTGCGATTTTGAGCGAAAGGGCTACCAGTGAGTTGTGGGTGGATTTATAGGGAAGAATCGAGACGCATGGGGTCGGATTTCAGTCTTGATTCAAAGTCAGCCGTTCTCCGGCGGTTACGACTGTTGTCGCGGGTTCAAACGTCGGTTATAACCGTCGTCAAGGTTAATTCTTCGGTTAAATTGGAAGAAACCGTCAATTATCGACGTAATCGTCGGGATTTCTGACGACTGCAAAATTGGACGCGACTTGACTGGATTTGATTTCCGAGATTCATTATTTCAATTAATTGTTTCGGTATCTTAACAAAAACCCAAAGTGGCGGAGTGGTTGGATGAGTGAATGTTAAGACTTGTGGATTTCCGGCTGACCCGGGTTCGACTCCCGGCAGCCGGATTTTCTTTGTAATTAATTTTCTTTTACTTTTTAACAATTAAAATTTATATCTTCTAATTTGTTTATTAATTATGTATCGTTTAAAATTAAAATAGGTCATAAATAAACAACAAAAGTTTAAAACTGATTGTTCGATTAATAAACGAAACGGGTTTTGAAAACCCGTTTTTCGACGGATGTTACAGCCATTTCTATTGTAATGAGCCGAGGATATCCAGGACACGGTAGTTAACCCCCGATATTTAAGTTATCAAACAAAACTGACTAAAACAGAATATGTGGATTTACTATCCCCAAACCGGCGTTCGATTGAATCCCAATAATTTACCGTAACCCAAGCCCGTATAGGGGAAATAAGTCGAGAGTATTTACCTGAGCTAGTCTTCTTTAAATTTTAATATCTCAGCCGTACACAAAAGTACTAAGTGCAGATAGCATTTACCGGCAGGTCTCTAGTCTGGATTATGGCATAAACTAACCAATTAAATACTAACTGTCTTATTTAAGTCATCGACTTAGACCGACTAGCGTACTTGATCAAAACGTATGACGCTAGCTTAAAAGATGATTGGATAGAATGTAGTTTAATACCAACAAGTACCTTGACTTGTATAATATGGATAAACTATAAACATTCTGGATTTTGAGACTTAAATGACAAGGTTAAACCCGTTTCGGTTAATTTCCGTAAAAATAGTAACATATACGTAACTGTGCGCATATTGGCGATATCGGGTAACCGGATAAGTCATGGACAAGTTCTATATGCCATTATACTTTAAATAAGTTAAAATATCAGTAGGATATTAACTTATATGCCCGTTAAGGTTTTAAAACGAAACTATGCCTCATAAGTGCATTTTGGTAATTTCATACCATATAAAAGGAACTTGAATAAATTTTAAGTTAATAATCATGGGTATTCTGGAAAAATAGTTTATTTATGATACAATATCACTAGGATATCATTCATATGTGTACTTTATCTTTTACGACCAAACTATGCACCGAATGGGCATAGTGGTCATTTTACACATAGTTTATAAATTATTTGAGATTCTGAGTATATAACATGTACCTAATGTAAATATGTTTAAATAAGTTTTAAAATCAGTAGGTATCAAGTCTTGGTCAATAATATAGTTTAAAACTATACTATGCGCCGAAACGGCGCTTATGTCGTAATATGACGTATTTATGCGATGTTTATGAAAATTGATGTTAAGGTCAGATTAAATTTTTTTAAATATGTTATCTAATATAACATATCAGTAGGTAAATGATTTACCTTAAAAAGATTTGATTAAAACCATTTTATGAACCACATGGGCTAAAATAGTCATTTATCGACATTGTTTAAGGACCTGCTTGAGAACTCAGTTTATAACTTGGTTTAAAATCCCAAATAATCCTACTTATAATATTATATCAGTAGAAAACTCATTTTCAAGTTCTTTACCATTTAAAACCTTGTTTTATACAAAAAGGGCATTTTGGTCAAAGATGACATAATTATGGAACTTGCGCATAACTTGGATTCTGATTATGATCATTTAATATAACCTCAGAGGGTTATGCTACATTATATTATGATCATAATGCAACTTAGATCAGTAGGTAACTAATCTAAATCGGGTCAGAATCAAAAGTTAAAACAGAAGTCAAACTTCGTGACTTTCGGTTGCGAACCGACCCTAGAACTAAAACTGACGAGCAGAACATGTTCTTACATGTTCTAATAATTATTACCAACTTTTTTAAGTGTCAAAACAGGTTTCATAACATATATAAAATCAATTTACGATTTTTCCGAAAAATAGCCTGTTTGACTTTTTAATATCATAACTTTGACCCGTCAATTGGTCTAAGCAAACATGAACTTCAGGAGGTGCCCTTAATAGAGATTAACACCTACCTTTTTACGATCACTTAGCCATATTCATTTCGAACAATGGCTGGACCATAATGGTCTTAGCCGAAAGTCAAAGCGTTTTCCGTAAAACGCTTGACTTTTGGCTATAAAAGCCTATAAACGAAAATGCACAAGGAAGGAACTCTTACCAGTGGTTCCTAGGGTGCAAAAGGACTATGTTGGTTGCTCCTTTTAGCTAGGAACTTCCATAGGAGGGACAAGAGTGAATAAATGAGAAAGGTGCAAGTTGGAATGTGAACTTAAGCACCAATTTATAGTTGGAGAACTCAAAGGAGGCGAAGCCAGTTGTTTAGGGGTGTAAGAGAAAGCATACAAGTGTCCCAAAACATGGCATAGCAGTTTGGGAAGCCATGGTTTCGGTTTTAATGGTTTTGGAGTTTTGTTTGGGAGCCAAGCAAATTTTCTGCAGCAGATGTTCTCTGGCGGGCCGCAAGAGGCACAGGCCCTGCCTCTCGCGCCCCGCGAGCGCCCCAAAGGCAGATTCCAAGTTTGACACTTTTAGCCCCTTAACTTTAAAAAGCTTCTAAAAACCTTTTTAAACACCTTTTTGGCACTTTTAGTCCTCCGTAGCCAATACTTGGCATACCAGGGATTGTGTCCGGACATTGTCGAGCTCTCGGTTCGTTAAAAGGTCACTCAGAGGTATAAATTAACATGTTGACACTTTTAATCCCTCCATCATCCAACTTTCACATATTTACAAAATTAAACCCTCTCATCCAACAATTGGCACGTATGAGAGTTAGGACTTTACAAAGGATCACTCAGAGGCTTATTATAAGCATGTTGACTCCGATGTCACTCAGAGGCTGGGCATGTTGACAAATCAGTCACTCAGAGGCCAAGTTTTAAGCATGTTGACATATCAGTCACTCAGAGGCTAATGATTTAAGCATGTTGACATATCAGTCACTCAGAGGCTTGTTATTTATGCATGTTGACATCGGACCGTCACCCAGAGGCTAAGTTTGAGCATGTTGACGCCTTTAGTCCTCATTGGTCTTTAACATACTATATTTAAAATACAACACGTGTCACAATAATATTGGACACGATTAACAGGGTGTTACAGGCAATATACGAAAAAGAGAATATTTTTGCCAATAATAACTTTATGTCTTTCTTCGGATGACATGTTCCCGTTCAAGCTAAAAAGAAAACAGTTTCCAGTTCGTCTAAGCTTTTCTAGGACAATAACAAATCTCGGGGTCAAACATTTCGCCATGTTAGTGTTTATCTTTCGGATTGTGTATTTCTTAGGGTTAACTTTACATGGCGTTATCAAGAGGAATATCACGCGAAAATACAAAAGTGTTAGTACACCCTGCCAAAGATTTCAGATGAGATGGTGTATACACATGAAATATTGTCTATCAGGAGGTGTTACATGATGGATAAACTGCTTTTAGATCGAAACATAATGATTTTAATGCATTTTGTGGTTTAAGCAATTACATTGTAAATATATATTTACAACACAGTTTTGTGTTATTAGTTCACACACTTTGATCACTTTTTCACTTGTTCATATTTCTCTTATACGTTAATTTTGAAGTTGTTATGGATGAGACAAAGAGTAAAATGGAAGATGTGTCAGGTATCTATACTAAATATTAAAAATGATAAAATACATGTAGTTAAGATAGTTAACATTATTTTTTATCGGTGGTCAAACCCGCCCAGTAGATGCAACAGAAGAAACTCCTCTAGTAGATGCAATGGTGATAAAAGAACAAGGAATTCCCTGTAACTGTTTTTTATAACAGTCTCGATGATGAATAATGGTGCACGGAATATCTAGATGTGCTGGCTGAAATGTATAAGGCTTACGAAATTACAACTCATCACGACGCAAGTGGTTAACAATTGAATTTTTATTTCAAATTGTTATGTTTATGACTATTATTTTTGTATTCATGTGTATGTTTATTGAGATACAACGATGGTTTTCGTATGCACTTGACAATTTTTATGTCAAATTAATATTTAAGTGAGATGTGTAGGATAATGACACTGCTGCGATTAAGTAAACCTTTGAGTCGTCCGATTAGATCTCCCATCCGATTATGAAAACATTGCATAAGTATTATCTTCCCACAACAGCGTGCAGAGACCCTACTAATTATATAAGAAAACATCATACTAAAAAAAGCCTCCAAGTCCAATTTTCGTATATCAGTCATCTAAAAACATACATGAAAAAGTATCTTTAACCCAATTTTGCTATAGTAAAGTCCTCTAAACTTATCTAAATAGAGAAAAAAATGTATATAATAATGACTTGTTATCACTAAGTTTGTCAAAATAATATGGTATATTTTTTATAAAAAAATTGATTGTTACTTCTTGAAAATTTTGACTAATTAGGGGTATACCTAGTTACTATTAAACTTTTTCAAAAGTATGTATATTCTAAATAAGTTTAGGGATTTAGAATTTAAGGAGTTTTTCGTATTATTTTATATATTTAGGGACTTTAACATATGAAAGTAAAGTTAACAACCGTTTAATCTATACTAATAAATGAGTTCACTAAATACTATATGACATTTTCTTCTTCAATTTAGTTTTTTTGGTACTAATTATAATATTTATTATTATTAGAGTAAACCTCATTTTTCGTTCATGTGCTTTGCTGATTTTAACACTCTAATCCATTAGTTTCAAAATTGCATTTATCGTCCATTAGTTTGCTAATTTTAACAGTTTCAATCTATTAGTTTGCTGATTTTAACAGTTTCAGTCTACACCACTAACACTTGTGTGGTCTGAAACTGTTAGATTCAACAAACTAATGGATGATAAATGCAATTTTTAAACTATTGGACTGAAAGTGTTAAAATCAGCAAACCACATGGACGAAAATTGAGGATTACTCTTATTATTATTATTATTATTATTATTAAAATAACATAAAGGATTTGATCTAATTCATACGGGTCTAATCTAATTGATTTTATATAATTATTAAATTCTATTTAACTTATAGTTGTAATTTAATTTAAGATCAAATATATATATATATAAGTTATTTCTCATTATTGTAGAAAATATTTACATAGCTTTTTGAGTTTATACTTGTTGCTATTTACTCTTTCAAAAGACATATTATAAAGTTTTTTTATAACATTTAAGATGCAAGCAAATATGAACAATAAAATGAAGAAAGGGAATACAACAACAACAATATGATCTAACTAAGTTTATATCTAGGATGTTATTAAAACTTTATAATCCTACACTTTAAATATATTATATATGTTCTTAAATTTTTAATGGCACTCCTGTGAACTAGTAAATAAGTGTTGCATACAGTATTTGTCATTAATTGTTTCATCCAGAAAGGGTCAGACATTATTTACATTATATCAGGTTACTACTTTACTTCACTTTGGTTTACCGACTTATTTAGGATGAAAGTTAACAGTGACCACTTGGAGTCTTGACTATTTAATCTATGTCGTAAAAGTTGGTTGTTGTACCAACAGATTTGCCAGCAACAATATGTTGTTTGGAAGGAGTTATCAAATTATGGTTAACACCTCATCCAACGACCACTTTATTTCCTACCGATTATACGCATCTTGGTGTAAGAATAAGTAAAAGAAGAACTGGTCTTTTGATCTAGTGATATTAGTCTCTCTCCTCATAAAATTAAAATTGATGCAATTTTAAGTCTCATAAATTAGGTAATAAATCGATTTTAGAAGTAAATTTTTACAGGGTGTATGTTTGCATTTAAAAAACAAGAAGAGGAATTACAAGAATAGAAGAAAGGGAAAAAAAATATAAAAGGGCACACCACACTTTGAAATGTGAGTGATAAGTTTTTTTAACGGGTTTCAGTGCAACTCGTTTGCAACACGATAGGGCTATATATGCTGATGCTTTACCCAAATTTGAATCTAGAACAATAATGTTCTCTCGGATTATTGGACTCTGTAGAAAACCACTAAGACCATGTATATTGGGCATGTGGTTTGACAAACTACATGCTCTACATTAGGGATGAGCATTTGGTATCGTACGAGTATCGAATCGTACTAGGTATATTTTGTACCGGTATCAGTTTTCCCTGTTTTCCAGTATGGATACTTACGATACCGAATGGGTACCGTACTCATCCCTACTCTACACCACCCTCTCCCATGTGGTTTGGCATTTTGGGCAATCGTTCATGATTTGTATCATGTGATGAAAGAGAGATAAAAGAGGGTGATTGGTTGCTAGTGTGTTAACAAATCCAATTTTTTTCACTTTTAGTTTTTTGCATTTTAAACTCATTAATTTCATATGCCTCATTATTATACAATATTATACCATGTCATGCGAGTGATACGTTGCTCTTTATTGTTTAATAGCATGCAAATGTTGACCAGGAGACAAACGAATTAATTGAATCTTAAATATAGGTTAGGTATTCATATATATTGAATTTTTAGCATGGCATTAATTGTAAACGAGTTAACGCTAGCCGCGTGTTGCAGTGTATGCTTAATTATGAATGTCTTTAGTATTAATAATTGGGATGCAAAAAATCTTGAGCTTTGCAACAACGAACTGACATTTTGTTAAAACTTTAAAAAAACAAAATGTAACCAAAACTAATTATGATATAATACGATAAAAACATAACCTAGACGTATTGTATTTTAAGCATTGGGTTGGTCTGTGACAACATGACAATTAAACCCATATGTCATTTTTTTTACAAAAAATAGTTGGATGTAATTATAGCACATTATTTTTGAACAATTAAATTCAAATGCAAAGAAAAATAATGGTACTGTTATATTGCAATCCAAAGAACATGTATTCGGATGGTATTGTTTTATTAGATAATCCTAAAAAAAAGTAACTTCGGCTATCACCGGATAATTGAACCGTTGTGACTCCCCAAAGCACCCGTTTAAGTAAAAGCCTCACACTTAATAGAACCGACAATCCTCGTCAATTTACAATGGTACAGACAAAACCATTCACATGCTGTCAACGCTATACATTACAGTTACAAACCAGTTTCTTAGTTTTAGGAACCGAAACATTTGAATATCGTAGTCACAAATTCATAGTTAATGACAACGACTACCGTCGTCAATTTACAACGTTAATTGATATATTGTATGTTACGTATAGTATTATTTATGACAATTAAATGGCTTCAGAGGATGGGGGATGGCTGGACGCTAGCAGTTTTGGAACACACAAATGATGCTACTTTTGGATGTTGTCATCAACTTGATGATGATTTCATTAATTCATCATAGATACAACAATTACACAAATAAATAATAGGAATTATAGACTTCAATAATCTAAACTATTGCTTGTTGGCTGGCAACGGTCTCAACTTCAAAACTTCTCACTGGTGGTCCCATCTTTTCACATATTGACCTTTAATGGACGTTGACTAACAGAACCCTAACGTCGTTAGTCTTTGGTTGCCGGAAAAACTTTTTGGTAGGAAAAGGGTTCCTAAAGGTCCGAACTATGGCTACCAACAGGTTTGGGACGAAAACTTTAAGTTTTCCGACCAAAAAGTTAAAAAGAATATTAAATGTGCTATGAAGATATAACCACCTCTTGCATACAAGATAGAAAAACTCTGTCTTCGTTTAACCAACATTGGTAGGACTCGTTGTCCTTTAAACCCCCCCCCCCCCCCCCCCCCCCTCCATTAGTACAAATCTCTTGGGTGAATCGCTGGGAGTTATAGAGCCTAATCAAGTCTTCTATATTCCTTGTGTCATTATGTATCTGTGGAGTTACTGGAAGCTCAGCGGGGACTTATATGAAGTTGGGATCCGGATTGTGCCTTTGATGAACTTTGATAACGGTTGAGAAATACTGACACTACGTGATTTGTACGTTTTTTTGATGTTGTAAACAATAAATTATATAAAAAAAATGCAGTGGCAAGTGTAACATCCGTCAAAAAACGGATTTACCAAACCCGCTCCGTTTATCAACCGAACAGTCAGTCAAATTTTTGGTTGCGAATTAAATGCCCAAAATAATTTTAAACGATCCGTAATCAATTATTATGCGGGAATATGTATTTAGTTTTTGAAAATCTATCAAAAATAACAAAATAAAAATGATTTACTCATGCCGGGGTTCGAACTCGGGTCTGTACCGGGTCAAACCAACGCTTAACTCACACACCGTAAACCACTCCGCCACTTTGATTTTCTGTTAATGAAGAGAATCAATTAATTCAAATATTCAAGTTAGGAAGTCAAATTCAGTGAATTGCCGCCCAAAAGAACTTCACGCGTAAACAGCCTGTAACTCTTTCCTTTTTCACGAATCTTGATTGACCGGGACGCGTAATTGTGATTTCCTTTCCGTGTTTACGCCAATCATGAACCTACCTTTGGAACCGACTCGATTCGGTTCGGAAAACACCTATAAATAACCGACGTCCACAAGGTGTTTAAACCGCACAACTCATCTCATCACTCTCACACCTCTAAACCATACTCTCATCTCTCGCTCTCTGTTTTAACGCTAGTCGCCGGAAACACAAGAATCACTCGCCGGAAATTTTTATTGCACTCGCCGGAAAACCGTATCAGTAATCTCCGAGGTTACTGAACCCACTAAACTTTCACCGAAGACACCCACAACCTTTGTAACCTTTCGGAAGACTCCCTTCTGCAAGAAACTTGTCGCCGAAAAAGGTTTCTGTCGCCGGAGTTCTGCCGGAAAACAGAGTAAAACCAGTCGGTACATCTCACGCCTATTTTCCTTCTCTTTTTACTTTTATCTCGTCTGTAATTGATCGTTAAACACTAAAAGAACATGAATTAACTTTTCGAGCCAGTCTGTCGTCACTTCCGGTTAAAACCGGTGAAGAAGACGAAGTTCAGTAATGGTTAAGTATATTTTAAATCAAGATAATTACCGGGTTAGACACACAGTCCAGCGGTGGACTGTGTGCACTTTTAAAGCTATGGTCACGAGTTCGATTCCGGTTCACACACGCCGCCTTGATAAAAATCCTATATTTAGCAAACTGAACCGGAGTCGCTTTGAGTATATGTTAAGTATATTGATAACCGAGTTATAACCAAGTGTGACACACAGTCCAGCGGTGGAGTGTGTGTCCGCTAACCCACAGGTCCCGGGTTCGAGACCTGTGGAGCGCACCGGTTCTCGAGTCTTAATCTGTTTTTAAAATAAATTGATTTCTGTTAAATCTAATTAATGTATATATATAATTAAAATCGGATAAATAACGGGTTAGACACGTAGCTCAGTTGGTAGAGCTGCGTGCACGCGTACGGGAGGTCTCGGGTTCGAGCCTCACCCGGCGCACAACAATATGCTATAAACCGGTCAACGATAGTCAAAGTCAACGGGTCAAAGTCAACTGTAGCAAAAATAAAATATTTTTTTTATTATTTTTATTTAATTATTTTAATTAAAAATACTTAAAAATAACATTTTTAAGGTTAGAAAATAGCCTCAAACTCACAAAAATACACCCAACAATCCTACTAAAATAGATTCATAAAACCCGTTTACTTACCGAACCGTAATGCGATTTATCTAGGTTAATTTCACTCGTGGTTAACACCATTTCGCGTACATCCAACGTCATCAACCGAACGCCCCCAATGTGAGTGAATTCTTACAAACTCCCCTTTTTATTCATGTTTTGGGGTGTATTATGTGTCGCTTAAACTAATTCTCTTATGCAAATTCGTGCTATACCATTATATGAACTAAATTAGAATGTAACTATTGTTTGGTTGTGATGTATTTCATATTGTCAAAGTTGTATACAAATTATTTAGGCCCATCAGTTCGTAAGAACAGCGCGTGCCTCAAAACTCATTTATTAGGCCCATCAGTTCCTCGTGTGAGACGAGAACAACGCGTGCCTCAAAACTCATACATTAGGCCCATCAGTTCGTAAGAACAACGCGCGCCTCAAAACTCATTTATTAGGCCCATCAGTTCCTCGTGTGAGACGAGAACAACGCGTGCCTCAAAACTATCATTTGGTGTTTGTATGTTCAATAATCAATATTATGTGTTGTGTGAATAAATTTACATCTACATTTACTCATATGAGGTATGCACATTATTTATAATCAATTGGATAAACTCGTTCAAATGTTTTTTTCATAGGATTCACTCGCCAACATTATGTTGATCCAAAAAAACCTTTTTACACATGATACAGGTGGACAGGTTGAAGCAAGGAAAACATAGGATATGCCTTAGAAGAGAAACAAGAAGCTTAGACTGATAGTTAGAACATGTTGTATCATTTATTGTAGATTTCCATTAAATTGTATTAATGAATATGAAACATATAATAAATGTCATGAGCTTTGATGATAACCCAATTATGCCCCGATCACCTTTTCCGCTGCGGGTCGGGGTGTGACAGATTGGTATCAGAGCCATGACTATAGGGATATAGGATAGGTTATTAGACCCTTAGAACCTATACTATAGTCTGCCTAAATTTTAATTGATTAGGTGGTTACATACAAACTTGTGATATTTATTTGTTTCATATTTGTTTACATTTCAGTCAAACATACATGCTCATTCATTATACATATATACATATATCGATGTTCATGTATTCAATTTATTTTCATACTCTCAGTATCCAAAGATTTTATGCAATTTTCAAATCTCATCAAAGTAAGTTCTGCGACGGGCATGTAGTAACTGGAAGGGTACAAGTACCGGTAGTCGGAACGTCCTGTCTAGGTTGGCATTCGTATAAATCCAAAAATAACGGACCAGTTTGCCTACCTGGGGACTAACGATGAGAGTACGACGGACCTATTAGGCCAAAGCATGCCACACCAAACGTCGTTCGAATTAACCTCACTTTGAGATGTCACCGTGTCTACACCTGGACACATTCCGAATATCACACGTGTATACATATTTCTCGATTTTCTCCGGGTTTTGTGTACGCAATCAGGCAGAAACCGTGCGAACCATATGAAAAACCGGTATTCATGGGGGCCCACATGATTACACAGGTAAAGTATGGCGGCATGACGGGCCTAACAGCAAGCAAAGCCCAAGACATCCTATGGATGTAGTAGAGTTATTTTTCTATAATTATTTTATGAACGTTCAATCCCAAACACGACCCACGATCCCAAAGGCATTCAACTCATACTCTTGACATGTATTCCTTGTAGATGTCTTCTAGCCTCGCTCGTAGGAAAATGAGAGCAGGAAAAGCCCGTGAACGCATGGCTACCCAAATCGCTCAGCAAATGGCGACCGTAATACCCAACATCGTAGTTCAAGTTCAACAAGCCCTTACCGCTAATTCCGTTAACCCAACCCAACAAGAAGATCAAAACACTATCAATCCTTCAGTCACTAAATGCACCTACAAACACTTCAAATCCTGCGATCCTCCAAAATACGAAGGTACTGAAGGCGTCACCGCTCTCCTCCATTGGTTCGAAGAAATGGAGAACACTTTTCTAAATTGCGATTGCCCCGATGATCGCAAAGTGCGTTATGCTACCGGTCGCTTACTTGGAACGGCACTCACATGGTGGAATACAGAAAAGACCAAACGTGGTGTTGAAGAAACTATGACCTTGGCTTGGGAAGAGTTGAAGGGAATCATGACAAGACGGTTTTGCCCAAGAAGTGAAATCAAGAAATTGGAGGATGAGTTTCACGCTTTAAAACAAAAGGAAGGCGACCACACCACATACAACAAGAGATTCCTTGAGTTAAATCAAATGGTTCCCAACTTGTTTACTCCCCTCTACCGTTTGATCGAGCACTACATTCGTGGTCTTCCATCAAAGATTCAAGACTCTATAATAAGTACCTCGCCTGCAACTTTGGAAGCAGCAATGGAGCTAGCAACCGCGCTCACTGAGAACCGAATCCGAAACAAAGACTTCAAGGAGGAGAAGAAGAAGGATAAAGCATCAACCGAAACCTCAAACCACACCCGAACCGAATCCTTTGCACCACCTACTTCTAAGAGAAAACGTGATGGGCAAATCTTCGCCGTCACCCAACGTAACCAACCAGCTTCACAAGTTGTACCTCCTCAAACTATCCCAAACGCTCAAGTAGCACCCAACTCAACTTACCCAAACAAGAAACCTTACATTGGACCTCACCCTCAATGCAACACCTGTTTCTATCACCATCCATCTACCTTACCCTGTCGACTATGTGCGAATTGTGGACGCTACGGTCATTTGAGCAACGTTTGCCGCACCCCTCAAAACCAAACCTCAACCCCTACTCAACCCATGATCCAAACATATCAACAACCTCAATACCCCATGTACCCATATGTTCGAGCTTGTTTCAATTGTGGCGACCCTACCCATTTTAGAAACACGTGCCCTCGTTTGGTTAACATCATAAATGCCCAAGCTCAAGCAAACCCAGTTAACCAAGCAAACCAAGCAAACCCAGCTCCACCACCAGCAAGAGGAAGAGTTTATAACATCAACGCCAATCCTGTTGAAGATGTTAACGGTCCAAACCAACCACTTAACTAGCCTTCTCTCACCAAGAATCAAGATTCAACTCTAATCACTTAGTTTTGATGTTTTTCTTTATGTTATCTCAATTTTCACGTATCTCAATTGGAATTTTATCCAAGAATTTTAATGCAAATTACTAGTTCAGTTGGTTTTATACTCATTGATTTAATATTCATATCATCATACTTCACGACATATCTCAGAAGTTGAGTTGTGTCTCACATGCAATACATTTCATTTCATTTTACATTTCAATACGCTCGGCTCCGTTTGATTGAGCCTTGAGCTCGCAGATCAATTTACATTTCCAGTTCATGCAATACGTTCGGCTCCGTTTGATTGAGCCTTGAACGCACATACATTTTCATTATCAGTATCTTGTGGTTGTGGTGTTTGTTGTAGAGTCGCATAGAACTAATCATAACTGGCGGATGAAGCCAATGAGAATTTGACAAGAATACGGTGGATACGCCGCTGGTACTTCCTATATATAAGTATTCTTGTCAAAGGATCAGAGGCATTATCAGGCGGTTATGAGAAGTTCCATGTAGGATTTAGTATTGCCTTGGTTGAAATTGTGTTACATATAAATATCATCTCACTAGTTAAAGGAATTGGATTGTGATTCATTTCTATATAGACTAACCTCTCCATCATAACAAACGAGAGAGGAACCATCACCATTCAAACATATATGCTATCAGAATGTGGATACAATTGTTAGTTGTTGTGTTTATTTGTGTAGATTGTAGAATTTCTGCCTTAGGATATAACCCTAAGCATATTCAAACTTTTATGCGTGATATCATTTTAGCGAATCATTCCTGCTTAACAATACCTATACAGTAGGCAACAAAAAGCGATTCCTGTATTAGGATACTTAACCCTTACAAGGAACGTTACCGCCTCAAACAAAAACCTAAACCCTAATTTTCTTCTAAGTATGTAACAGTCAAAACTAAACACCATCATTCTTTTAGTCAATTATATCCCTGTTTAAATTTCGGGACGAAATTTCTAAAAGCAGGGGATACTGTAACATCCGTCAAAAAACGGATTTACCAAACCCGCTCCGTTTATCAACCGAACAGTCAGTCAAATTTTTGGTTGCGAATTAAATGCCCAAAATAATTTTAAACGATCCGTAATCAATTATTATGCGGGAATATGTATTTAGTTTTTGAAAATCTATCAAAAATAACAAAATAAAAATGATTTACTCATGCCGGGGTTCGAACTCGGGTCTGTACCGGGTCAAACCAACGCTTAACTCACACACCGTAAACCACTCCGCCACTTTGATTTTCTGTTAATGAAGAGAATCAATTAATTCAAATATTCAAGTTAGGAAGTCAAATTCAGTGAATTGCCGCCCAAAAGAACTTCACGCGTAAACAGCCTGTAACTCTTTCCTTTTTCACGAATCTTGATTGACCGGGACGCGTAATTGTGATTTCCTTTCCGTGTTTACGCCAATCATGAACCTACCTTTGGAACCGACTCGATTCGGTTCGGAAAACACCTATAAATAACCGACGTCCACAAGGTGTTTAAACCGCACAACTCATCTCATCACTCTCACACCTCTAAACCATACTCTCATCTCTCGCTCTCTGTTTTAACGCTAGTCGCCGGAAACACAAGAATCACTCGCCGGAAATTTTTATTGCACTCGCCGGAAAACCGTATCAGTAATCTCCGAGGTTACTGAACCCACTAAACTTTCACCGAAGACACCCACAACCTTTGTAACCTTTCGGAAGACTCCCTTCTGCAAGAAACTTGTCGCCGGAAAAAGGTTTCTGTCGCCGGAGTTCTGCCGGAAAACAGAGTAAAACCAGTCGGTACATCTCACGCCTATTTTCCTTCTCTTTTTACTTTTATCTCGTCTGTAATTGATCGTTAAACACTAAAAGAACATGAATTAACTTTTCGAGCCAGTCTGTCGTCACTTCCGGTTAAAACCGGTGAAGAAGACGAAGTTCAGTAATGGTTAAGTATATTTTAAATCAAGATAATTACCGGGTTAGACACACAGTCCAGCGGTGGACTGTGTGCACTTTTAAAGCTATGGTCACGAGTTCGATTCCGGTTCACACACGCCGCCTTGATAAAAATCCTATATTTAGCAAACTGAACCGGAGTCGCTTTGAGTATATGTTAAGTATATTGATAACCGAGTTATAACCAAGTGTGACACACAGTCCAGCGGTGGAGTGTGTGTCCGCTAACCCACAGGTCCCGGGTTCGAGACCTGTGGAGCGCACCGGTTCTCGAGTCTTAATCTGTTTTTAAAATAAATTGATTTCTGTTAAATCTAATTAATGTATATATATAATTAAAATCGGATAAATAACGGGTTAGACACGTAGCTCAGTTGGTAGAGCTGCGTGCACGCGTACGGGAGGTCTCGGGTTCGAGCCTCACCCGGCGCACAACAATATGCTATAAACCGGTCAACGATAGTCAAAGTCAACGGGTCAAAGTCAACTGTAGCAAAAATAAAATATTTTTTTTATTATTTTTATTTAATTATTTTAATTAAAAATACTTAAAAATAACATTTTTAAGGTTAGAAAATAGCCTCAAACTCACAAAAATACACCCAACAATCCTACTAAAATAGATTCATAAAACCCGTTTACTTACCGAACCGTAATGCGATTTATCTAGGTTAATTTCACTCGTGGTTAACACCATTTCGCGTACATCCAACGTCATCAACCGAACGCCCCCAATGTGAGTGAATTCTTACAAACTCCCCTTTTTATTCATGTTTTGGGGTGTATTATGTGTCGCTTAAACTAATTCTCTTATGCAAATTCGTGCTATACCATTATATGAACTAAATTAGAATGTAACTATTGTTTGGTTGTGATGTATTTCATATTGTCAAAGTTGTATACAAATTATTTAGGCCCATCAGTTCGTAAGAACAGCGCGTGCCTCAAAACTCATTTATTAGGCCCATCAGTTCCTCGTGTGAGACGAGAACAACGCGTGCCTCAAAACTCATACATTAGGCCCATCAGTTCGTAAGAACAACGCGCGCCTCAAAACTCATTTATTAGGCCCATCAGTTCCTCGTGTGAGACGAGAACAACGCGTGCCTCAAAACTATCATTTGGTGTTTGTATGTTCAATAATCAATATTATGTGTTGTGTGAATAAATTTACATCTACATTTACTCATATGAGGTATGCACATTATTTATAATCAATTGGATAAACTCGTTCAAATGTTTTTTCATAGGATTCACTCGCCAACATTATGTTGATCCAAAAAAACCTTTTTACACATGATACAGGTGGACAGGTTGAAGCAAGGAAAACATAGGATATGCCTTAGAAGAGAAACAAGAAGCTTAGACTGATAGTTAGAACATGTTGTATCATTTATTGTAGATTTCCATTAAATTGTATTAATGAATATGAAACATATAATAAATGTCATGAGCTTTGATGATAACCCAATTATGCCCCGATCACCTTTTCCGCTGCGGGTCGGGGTGTGACAGCAAGGGGATGGGTTACGCTCGTGAATGAAGAATCCAACAATAGATTTCAATCGATTGTATAGTGGTTTACAATGGCTCTAAGATCAGCCATGTGGACAGCTCAAGTGGGTTTCGATCCGGAGCCAGCCTCATAATCATGCCTGCGGCTGCACAGTCCCAACTGTCCAGTAATTGGTATCTTACCGGTTGTTTAAAAAAAAGTGAAAATATAGCATGGTACAATTACTCTGATGACTAAGTGATTTTTGGTTAGCTTTCGGGGTCATTGGAAACTTTCCGAAATACTGAAACCTCATAGAACTAAATAGCATAAATAGTCCATTTGGTTTTGTGAAAGGGTAAAACAGTACTTTTAAAGAGAAAATTAATAGATTTTTAGTGTAACATCCATATTTACTGTAACATCCATATTTATAATATAAATATTCCATATAATATTTTATATTTATTTATGGAAACGAAAAATCTGTTTTACATGTAGTTTAAACTTTATAAATATTTAAAACGAAATAACATTTTACATAAAACTTTATACATGAATTGAACAAAAACAAGCGGAAGCTTGAAAATGAAGAGTGTTCGGTCCTTCTTCATAGCTTGATCTTAGCCCACGGATACTTTTGGCCTCCATTCCTACTAATTTACAATTAGTTAGTATTTTATTAAATTAAAATGAAAATATAACATAACTGAATTAACAAACTTTAAAATTTAAATTTTAGAGTTTCTGAAGTAGCGTCGACGACGGCTGTAAACCGCGTCGGCGACGTTTCCTCTAAAATACCGTCGGAGCTGGGCTGCCGTAGGCAGTCATTTAAGTCGTCAGATAAATGTATAGCGTCGGCGACGGCGCAACAGGTTGTCGCCGACGCCACCTGCTGCAACACTTTTGTTGCTGCGTTGTTTTAGTCCTCCGTTCGACCAATTTCATGTCCCGTACAATAAAACATGGCTCAGGACTTATATAAAAACATCAATACAATATTGCTTCTTGATTTCAAATCTATAATGCATTTGTTATGGGTGTTTATAATTCTCCGTTCTAGAATCGTAAAAAAAAAACTATTTATTTTGACCCATTTGCACATTTGATTAAACAAACTTGATATATATCAATGTTTTACAGAATCATCAGGTTTTTTTTGTAAATATATCGCATTCTTTGGGATGATTACGTCATAATTTAAGTCTCCGTTATTCGGTTACGCTTAATTTTCGATTTTACCCTTTGACCCATTTAGTCGTCTTAGCAAAGTCCATCACTTATATTCGATCAAACCTTCAATTATTACAATGTTTGACCCGTTTAATCGTCTTAGCGAAGTCCATCGCTTTTATTCAACCAAACTTTAACTATCACTTTGTTTGACCCGTTTGGTCGTCTTAGCGAAATCCATCGCTTTTATTCAATCAAACCTTCAATTATTACAATGTTTGACCCGTTTGGTCATTTTAGCGAAGTCCATCGCTTTTATTCAACCAAACCTTCTATATTCGCTATTTATCCACTCGGTTCATCGTGTGAAATCCATCACTTATAAAAGAACCGAATTTCTCTAGTATCTTTTCATTATTCAACACTCATCAAAACAAGAATCATTAATGAAATCTTACGGAGTATAAAGCTACGTACCTTATAGCTTATCCTTCAATCGTGCGTTTGCCCCGGCTTGACTTCCCGATGTTTCACTTGGGTTGCCTATGGTGTACAAGCCAAGTGTCGTTTGAGCCTCTCGGCACATGATTAAGGCATATAAATTGCTAACACACTATGTCGTGTTCTCGTTAACGATTTTCGTTCATTATTTAAAATTGGCAATTCATTTAGGCATTTAATCGAACATCTTGTATGCATCAATCTAGCTAACCATTTTAGTTCACTTAGACTATGGCTAATCCAAAACCTCAATTCAAGAAGTCCAATTACTCATCATAACTCACATTAACATGCAATTTCAATAAACTCGTGTCATTACACTCTTTATTCACACATGAACATAAGGCTTTCCATACTAGCATCAAAACCCATTTCTACATAAAAATCATAATAACTTCAACACATAATTTTCATAACTATTTTCAGTTAGGAGTATGATTCTACACCTAGATTACACCTTCCTTAGGTCATAATATGTATCAAGTTGTTCATGAACTTAAATCCTCAATATTCACCCAAGATTCAAGTATCACAAACACTGAAATTACAACTTACCTTGTGTTAGACAAGTAAGGATGATTGATATTCTTGACTCAAATACAAATTTTAGACTTAAATAGCCCTTCAATTTGTTCAATTTGGATCAACAAGGGTTTTGGGAGTTTTATCTCATACACACAACTATGTGCTGTGTTTTTGAGAGTTTTCTTTGTAATAAAACAACTTTCTTAGTTTGTCACTTTTAGTCCCTCATGTTTGCTTTGATATAATTAGGACTTAATTTATGATTTTTATTATTTAACAACTTATTATTTACTAGGTTAAATATCCCTAGTATAATATATATATATATATATATTATATATATATAATATATATATATATATATTAGGGTGTTACGAAAAGTAAACTAGAGACACTAAATATGTAATAAAATGAAAGCTACATCTTTCAAACATACATCTTTTTAAATTTACACTATAAAGCTATAAATTTTACCAAATCATCCCGACCAACTATTCACAAAAATTTACCAAATCATCCAAACCGACTATTTATAAAATTAACATCTAGAAATAACCATATGTAAGTGATGCTAAATGTATCTTTCTAAAGTTATTTTTCACTAAACTTACTCGTGTTACTCTCAACTTATTTTTGTTGAAACACGTTTTATTTTCCTTATCCCTTATGATTTTTCTCCAATCAAGGAAATAAATAATTAAAATGTTTTTCTATAACTTTTTGGAAGCTTTTTTAAACTTCTTTTAAAAACGTTTTCAAGTTATTTCTTGTACACGTTCACTTTATTTTTTGTGTCTTTATATATATTTAAAAAAAATTTAAAAAATAAAAAATATATAAAAAACCTTAATTTTTTTAAATAACCTTTATTATTAAGTATGATATATATTATGAATAATTGAAAACAACTTCAAATTACGTTTTTTTGTAATCTAAATAAATGATTTGATCTTTACTGTTTTAGAATTGATAAATTAAGGGTGGATTGAAAAATTATGTGTGTATAGGGTCAATATTATGTTAGTTTGTTGCTAATATTTAAGCTAATTTATGTTAATCTTGTATGTATATATGTGGGTGTATGTATACATGGTTAATATTATGTTTGAAGCTAATGTACATGGCCTTAGAATGTATAGAAAGAATGACATCCATAGATGTTTAGCACTGAGTATACCATTGACAGTTATGTTAGAAAGGAAAAGAAAACTACTTGAGATGATTGTAAAATGCTCAAGGTAATGTCTTATATGTTATTTGATAAGAGGAAATGTTCGTTGAATGGCTTGATATCGAGACGCGTAAATATGTCAATTTCAAAATTACATACGTTATATGTGTTCCTTAGTGAAAACTTTAGCTAGCACACATATCCAACTCTTTTGTTTGGTTGCATAAGGGTTATTTTGGAATGGATACGAGTTACATACTCAACTATATGTTGCAATGGGGTCATGCATAATAGTAGCGTAGCGTATGTGTGAGAGACTTCTTACAAATGAGTTTAAGCTTAACTATTATGGATTGTTTGAAGTTTTCATGATGGAATATTGTTGTCGCAGTTGTTGGATTGTTTTGCTCTTGAACTACACTTAATTTGATAGCGCTTAGGGTTAAACATGGTTTAGTTGATATTAAATTTAGAGTAAAGTACAGTTTTAGTACCTGAGGTTTACACCCGCTCTCAGGTTCGGTCCCCATTTCAAAAAAATTCAAGACTCCAGTCCCTGACGTATTCAATTGCTCACAATTAAAACCTTTGACTAAACGTCAGTTAGTTGACCTTCAAATCTTTTAATGACGGGGAGGGCAAAAAGGTAAATTCCCAAAATTTTGAAACTAATGCTACTATTTTCACTCCGGCGACACAGGATCTTCGACGACCTTCCTCCAATCATCTCCCAAATGAGGCAATACGCTGTAATTTTATTCACATTGAACATCGTCGATAGGATTTGACTTAAATTTGCATTTTCAAGTCTACTTATGTTTGATTTCAGTCGTTCCAGTCGTATGAAACCTGAATTTTGGGTTGTTTATGTTTGATTCTAGGTGGGTTCAGGGTGCAGGTGGCCAGGACCTACCTCAGGATCCAGTATCGGGTCCTGATGAGGAATGGCAGGGGGTTCCGGGTGGAACTCTGTTTCCAACGTAGCCGGTAGATGTGTTTGTTGCACCTCTGCTGTAAATATATGATGCATATATTGTGGATGATTTGGGTTGGGTTGATCAAATTTTGGGATTGAATGATGATCACCTAACTAGTAGGTTATGTAGAACAGTTTAAAAAGGTTATTTTGGAAAACTGATCGTTTTTTGTTATGTAACGGTTAATGGTGACTGAATGGTGAACTATAATTCGAAATGATGCTTATTTAAACTGTCTTGAATTGATGCTTAGGAACAAATGACATAAGTGGATGTTTGTTTGAGATGTCTCAGTTGAAGTTTGCAGCATATCAATTGAAGTTTGCAGCATATTTATGTTTTATGTGCTTATGATCAAATGATATCAGTTGAAGCTTGCCGCATATTTATGTTTTATGTGCTTATGATCAAATGATATCATATGAAGTTTGCTGCAAATGTATGTTTTATGTGCTTAGGATCAAATGACATGAGTGGAAGTTTGCTGCAGATGTATGATAGATGGTATTATTTGTTTGCTGCACATAAGTCTTTGATTTGAAGGGTGTTTAGGATCAGATGACATTGCTGGACATAAGTAGATGGTATTGTTTGTTTGCTACACATAAGTAGATGATTAGAAGGGTGTTTAGGATCAAATGACATTATTGGACATAATTAGATGGATCAGCTAGACACAAGATCTGTAAAAGGAATTGTTTGTTTGCTGCACATAAGTAGATGGATCAGTTGTAGCAATTGAACAACCTGATCAGGGGTACAATAGGATTTAGGCTAAAGTTCAGTTTGCTTTGCATAACATGAATTAGACTAAACTTTAAGCATGTGTAATTTTGGTAGGCATTGCTTTAACCTGTTTGACTAGAATAATTGGTCAAACATGTTTAATTAAAGGCAGTTCAACTTCTCAAAGTAGAATTCACTTGAAGGTGTGAAGGTCAATCACCATTCGAGTTCTAAAAGTCTATACCATTTCAAGTTCCAGGCATTGTTAGACCGGTATGACTAGAATTACTCGTCAAACCTATGATAATGAAGGGAGTTCATGTTTTGCTACTGAAACTCAATTGCAATTGCGAAGTTCAATCCTAATTGAAGTTCTAACAGTCAATCCCAATTCAGGTTTTAAAAGTCAAACCCATTTGAAGTTCTAACGGTCAAACCCATTTCAAATGAACTTCAATTTGTTTACAGGTCATGTTACGGATTGTTGTTGATGTTAATAACATGATATTTCTGAGTAATTAAGGATAATTGGTGGTTTGTTACTAGATTATGAAAGAGTTAAATATGGAGGGAAAATACGAATTATACGTTCAAGGACTGAAACTGTAAGTAAACTTTGGAGGTTTTTTCGTCTTTTCACATAAATACAAACAGTTTGTTAGTGACAAAGTTTTAATTGTGAGCGATTGAATACGCCAGGGACTGGAGTGTTAAATTTTTTGAAATGGGAACTTAAACTGAGAGCGGGTGTAAACATCAGGGACTGAAAATGTACTTTACTCTTAAATTTAAATCAAGGCTAAACAGTAATGTCATGTTTGTTTGAGTGTCACAAGCTAGACATTTGTATTATACACAATATCTTTTGGTGATGTAAGATTTGAAACATTGGCAGGTTGTTATCAAGACGAAGCTACGGAAGTGTAAGACCCAAATTATATTTCCCTAATGATCATACTTTATATAAAAGATATACATTATTATAGTATAATGCAAATCCATAATCATCCAAAGATTTCAAGTTAGTTACAACTTAAAAAGTATTTAAAAACATCACTACATACAAACTATGTCAAGATTTTAAAAAAGATTAAACATAACGTGGAAGCTTAGATTTTTTTTCGTTTTATGTTCGGTTCTTCTTGGTACTTGATCATCATCCGAGCAACATTAACAATCACCTGTATTCCAGAAATCGTTAAAAACATTAGTATAACGGAGTTATAACTTATATAAACGAACCCATGTGCCAAAACATTCAAAAACAAACATTTTGTGTCTAACCCGTCGTAAGCTACAGCTTGCTACCGTAGACTTACGTAGGGTGGCAACTGTTCTAACCAGAAGCTGCCAACCATAAGTTACGGCTGCCAAGCGTAGCTTACGGTAGGCTTATGCTGTAGATTTTACAACTTTGTCGTTTTTATGAAAAACTTCATATCTTCTTCGTTATTCGTCCGTTTTAGCTCAAACTTGTTCCTAAATGACCGTAAAATGTTTATCTACATATTTAATACAATTTCTTTAATCCGGACTCATAAATTCTGTAATTTACACCACCATTACCTAGTTTGTTCGTACAAATATTTGACCCGTTTCACCTTAATAAGCATTCAACCTAAATTATTTAAATCTTTTCAGTAAGGATTGAATCCCTACAACTTGACCCAATATCAAGTTTATTAAACTTGAATTTTGCACGCTCTCGTTTCCCGGGTTGCGTTAGCACTTGTTTGACACGCCTAGCTAACTTTTAGCCAAACTTGCAATTTACTTTAATTTACCTCGAGGATCTCACATCCTCTATATTTTAACCCATTCCTTGGTTTCGCAATGTTATAATCGGCATTCCCGTTACCCGGATTACGCTATTTAATCCGCTTGGTTATTCATATGATATCCATCACTTACGAACAATCAAGCTTATCGTTATCCCTTATTTTTGACCCGTTTAGTTGTTTATGTGAAAACCATCACTTTTAACAAACCAAACATATCTAAATTCGCTATTTATGAAACTCGGTTCATTCATGTGAAATCCATCACTTATAAAAGAACCTAATTTCTCTAGTATCTTTTCATTATTCAACACTTATCAAAACAAGAATCATTAATGAAATCGTACGGAGCATAAAGCCACGTACCTTATAGCTTATCCTTCAATCGTGCGTTTGCCCCGGCTTGACTTCCCAATGTTTCACTTGCGTTACCTAAGGTGTACAAGCCAAGTGTCGTTAGAGCCTCTCGGCACATGATTAAGGCATATAAATTGCCAAACACACTACATTGTGTTCTCATTAACGATTTTCGTTCATTATTTAAAATTGGCAATTCATTTAGGCATTTAGTCGAACATCTTGTATGCATCTTATTTAGCTAACCATTTTAGTTCACTTAGACTATGGCTAACCCAAAAACCTCAATTCAAGAAGTTCAATTACTCATCATAACTCACATTAACATGCAATTCAAAAAACTCATGTCATTACACTCTTTATTCACACATGAACACGAGGCTTTCCATACTAGCATCAAAACCCATTTCTTCAGCACATAATTTTCATAACTATTTTCAGTTAGGATTATGATTCTACACTTAGATTACACATTTCTTAGGTCGTAATATGTATCAAATTGTTCATGAACTTAAATCCTCAATATTCATCCAAGATTCAAGTATCACAAAAACTGAAATAACAACTTACCTTGTGTTAGACAAGTAAGGATGATTGATATTCTTGACTCAGACACGAAATTTAGGCCTAAATAGCCCTTTAATTTGTTCAATTTGGATCAACAAGGGTTTGGGGGTGTTCTTCCCTTTCCTGGTCGCATACCCACACACGCACATACATATGTGCAGTGTTTTATTTTTTTGTGTTTTTAATAAAAACTAGTCTTCCTCTTTTTACCACTTTAGTCCCTCAAGTTTTGTTTCTTTTCTTTTCTTTTTAAAAGTTTCCTAATTAAGGATGTTAAAGAATTCAAGCAATCGTATTTGTATTTGTATATATATTATAATATATATATTATATATATTATATATATATATATATGCATTTTGATATTTTTGGGGTGTCACAGGAAGATATATGAGCTAACACAATGTGTTAACGAATTCGCCAATGCTAATGAATTAGATGAACATTTTTTATAGATCAACAAAAGCATAACTCATTCAACATCCGGAACAGTGAATGCGAATAATGAACTTGTTTGTCTTGCATAGAAGAGGTCATGGACGATACAGAAAGTGAAGACGAACCTTTTTAATTTAGTCATTCTTTTGGCAACTAGATTCTTTATAATATATTGGGACTTCAAGCATTGACGAGGTACTTTTGCGTGTTTGTAATATCCGTTGAAATTGTGTTTGTGTAGTGATTTATGTGCCATTTTGTAGCATATATGGAGCGTTACTTGTCTCCAAAGTAAGGTAGAGTTATGCCACTCGTTCTTGTGCAGATCGATTGGTTGACGTTGTGAATGACATTTTGTATCTAAAACTATAATTGTTTAATAAAAGGAAATGGAAATGTTTTATTTATACTTATTATGCTGTTGAAAATTTAACAAATAATTCAATCTTCTTCTCTTTTGTTAGACTATAAAAATTGAAATACTAATTATTTCACTAGACATATATTGAAACCAGGTTCAACACAAGTACTAATATAGATTCTTCAGGGCCTACTAGCTAAATAGTTCATCACTAATATATATTCGTTTTAAATCAATCTTTGTAGATTTTCTAAAAACAAATCAAGGAACTATGATATGCTTTTTGTTCCAAGAAATTTAAATAATGTTTAAATATTAAATTTTTAACAAAATTCAAATTACAGATGGATATCTGGTGGATAAGCCGTCGGTGAATGACAAAAAATCGTCAGTAATTCATTGATGATAATTTGGCGGTAGAGTTGTTGTCGGTAATCTATCGACAGACGTCGTCTGTAATCTATCGATAAAGCACCGCAGTTCCGACACTTGCATAGTAATTTTTGGGGATACTCCACATTGGATCCCCTTCAATTAAACCCGTTAGTAAACCTTTTACCCACATGTTTTATTTCCAAGAAATTTAAATAAAATTTAAATATTATTTTTTTAACAAAATTCAAAATTACGTGCGGATATCTAGTGGAAAAGCCGTCGGTGAATGAGAAAAAATCGTCAGTAACTCATTGATGATAATATTGGTGGTAGAGTTGTTGGTAATCTATCGATAGATGTCGTCTGTAATCCATCGATAAAGTACCGTAGTTCCAACACTGGCATAGTAATTTTTGAGGATACTCCACGTTGGATCCTTCAATTAAATCCGTCAGTAAACTTTTTACCCACATCACCTTTTGTGATGAGTATCACCGATGGATGACTATGCGTTATCACTTTCATCTACTGATTTTTGTCAGGTCGTCCGTCGCTAAAGTCTGTTTTGTAGCGTTCCAACTTCTTAGCATGTCATCCGACACGAGTCACTTTTCCGAAATGGGACATAAAAAAATTGATAAACTTAGCGCTTTATAAACTCGTGTTTCTTAGTTTGTTCTTTTTAGTTTTATTAAAAAATGAAACCGAAGATATCATCAACCATGTATATGTTGTGAAAATAAAGTAAAACAAAAAAATGTATACATGTTGTTACCTTTCTTTCATCATAGCATTCAAAACAAAGAGATTATTAACAAAACACTAAAACAAAGTTAAACCATCATGATGACTAATATGCATGATCAGCTAGGTCACATGGTGATGTTAAGATCAATACGAGGTTTCTTCGTATTTGTAAAAGGAAATGGTACGGTCATGTCGCACCGGGGACATTTTGGGTTTCTACTAGATATAACCACGTAAAGCAAACAACTTGGGCATCCTGCAGCATAAGTTTCATCACCAACATGTGTTTCTATGAATGAATTTGACATTGAAATAGCCCGTTTCTTGGTGTGTTCTTTTTCGGCTCTTTCGAGTGCAAATTTAACTTTACCAAGCGTGTGTTGGTGATTATGCCGACAAAGATACAAGTTTAAGGTCTAAATTGGTATCGTCCAAGAGGTTTAATGGAGGTTGGTTGAGGTCTTGAAGGTTAGAAACAGTTTGATCGATGGCCTGGTTTGTGTTTGTGGATCGACATCTTTGGAGATAATCTTTTTCTGACTGCAAGGAAACTCATGAGAAACAAATATGATTAAGAAACAAATGGTAACATAAAAATGTGTCAAACAAATAGAAAACAAGAATTATAAATATAAAGTTGTGTTATAAGAATAGTGTACCTTCAAGTCAGGAAGTTTAGATTGTTTGGAGGAATGATGATTGAGCAAATCACGAGTAATGAGGGACATGGTGTAGAAAGAATTTCAATTAATAATAACCAAGAGTTTTTAAAAGTGTTTTGAGTAATAATAAAGCCATGGTGTTTGTTTATAAAGAGTGCATAAAATTTAATGAGAATTGAGAAAAGGTTTGGAGGGGAGCACTAAATGTGTAATTTAATGAGAATTGAGATGCATGGATGGTGGTTGAAGTGTGCATTAAATATATTAATTTAATAAGAGTGGGTATATCAATAAAAACCATTAACATGTTTCAACATTTGTGCTAGAATTGTAAATGCTTAGACACATTGGCGCAGGTTAGAAAGGGTCATCATCCGAACTTTTCGCTCAGTAGTGTTATATGTGTAGTTTTCGTATATAAAATTTTGGTATATACGTTTTCGACCCCCGGTTCTCTAGAAATTTTTTGGTATATATATTTTTTGACCGCCCCGTCGGAAATCTCAAGCTTCACCACTGCTTAGACATGAATTCATTGGTTTAGTGTGTTAGATTAAAGAGTTCTTGTAGGTTACAGGATTGCACAGAGTTGATGGTCCGATGTCCGATGACAACGCCTCTAAAAGCATCATTATGAGGTTTCAAGTTACTTCTAGTTGAGATTGGACACCTTTTCAACAATTCGGTATCACTAGGCCAAAGGCTATTTAGTGCCTCAACATATAAAGGGAAAATGGCAATATAATGATATGTTATTTTCGAACATGTTCAAATGGTGAATATCACCCACCACTACCTATTGGTCGTCACCTCCATGACCACAAGATGTCCCGCTCCCACCTGTAGGATGTCGCAGAAATGACTAACTTCACCAACTACCGGTTGCCACCACCATTATCACATATGACCTCTTATACCAAGTTTTTTTTAATACATACTAGCGGGATTCTACACTTGTGGTGGGAATTCGATCAGTATCGATTCAGTTTGGTACCAACACTCATTATAGTAATCGGACGAGAAAACCCAGATGCCTAAAAGGATATTGACGTGTGTTTTACATCGATCGAAAGCCATAAAAACAACTATCGGTACCAGTAGCAAAATCATTGTACTAATTATGATGGTATAGCACCGGTAGTGCAAAAATATCACATGTTATCATTTTTAATCATATGACAATCTTTTTTTATTTTCTTTTTCAGTTACTATAATGAAAGCTTATACCTTAACAAACCAAACTGATACCGCACAAATTCCAAAATACAATTATAAGGTTTGAATGTCCTACGGAATTAAATGCATACAACAACCAATGCATTAGTCATTCATGACGTTCGTAACACTCATCTCGAACCCCTTATCTTTCTAACACCCCATAAAGTCATCACGTGTTTTCTTAAAATAGAAGGTTTAGACGACACCGTTTGATCCATAATAATAAAACAAAAATGCTGATCATTTGTGTTGCCTACATCTGCATGACGTCACATGATGCTCAAATCCTCTTACAACTTTCCATGAAAACAAAAAATGCTGATCATTTGTCTTCATGTGAAAATCTGGTGTGAAAACTACACTGTAATTTATAAACTTTTTTCCAATCTATCTTTCAAAAAAATATATAAAATGATCTGAAACTAATCATACAATTTCTTAAAAACATATTCTACAGCAGAAAAATCAATGTCAAACCCAAAGCTCTTACCACCATATTGAACATAAAGGTATGATTTAGAAGACGAAGGTGGTGGTAAAAGTTGATGAACTTGCGGTAAATCCGCAACAGGTGGTTGTGAAACATCTTCCCTCTTTTTAGAGTAATAAACATCAGCAAGAAGCAGCCAAACGAGATCAGAATCAATGGCCGAAAGTCCTCTAAGAGCATGCACAGACGCATCTCTAAGACCACCAACGCCACTGCACGCAATCCCCACAACCACCCCACTCACCTTCTTAACAACACTTTCAAAAGCTGAAGCACTGTTTTTGTTCCCGGATATCTCGGCTATCATCTCCAGCACCGCCACCTGGACTTTTAGATCTGAAATCTCAGCCCTTGGATCTTCTGAAGATGTTGAACTGGTTCGGTATGGAAGCTGTAAGCCTCGTCTTTCTTTCAAATTCATCGGCTTTTTCTGAAACGGGGATGTGCTTAAAACTTCCCACAAGTAGGGCCCGTCCGTGTGGAAACGACGAGAAAAGAAATCTCCCCCGCAGATTTGTACTGCTTTACTGATCACGCCTGCACATCGCCTGGTTGTCTGTGTATAATTAATTATCCAAGTTAATTTCTCATTTCTTTTTTGTGTAGTTAAATATTTATAATTTATCAGAAATATTAAAAACCATTGACAAAATGTGTTTTAGTTCAACCCAATTTTACAAGTCCGATTTCAACCTGTACCGATACGTTATCTCATTTTCACCTGAACCCATTTTAACCTGTTACCGAAATCACACGATCAGCCCATTTTTCCATACCCAAAATTTTAGTAACTTACCAATGGATTCCCATTTCGGATACAGGCGATCAGAAAAGGGCCAAATTTTATTCATGGATGGAAGTAACCGGTTTTCGTCAGTTCCGTCATTTTCTGCATCAAGAGTATCTGCAAGATCATGATATGAGTATGATTGGAAAGCTTGTGTAAGAATTTCCCTTGTTTTTGTCTCATGTCTGTACGATTCTTCCACTTCAGCAAGTGCCATAAGTCCATCCTGTAACAAACATATATAAATATTAGGACGGGTGTGTGTGTGTGTGACATATTTAAACGTATTTGGCCAAATATTTACCTGAACGATATCCAAGGCTACCAAACACGATGTTTGCTTCAATGAACTAAGCAAAGGAGTGGCAGCAGTAATACATGAAATCGAAAGAGATCCAACGGTTCTTCGGTAACTCTTTGATTCTTTTAATTTAAAATATATAGCCTCTAGTTGCTCCTTATGCGTTAAACATTCACCACTTTCTTCAGGATTCGAGAGAACACCATTTGCAAAACACAAAAGTTCAGACTCAACTTGCTTATGGTATAACTCTGCTTGAGAAGGCAATGAACGAGCTTCAATCTTTGAAGCCTTTGCAATTTCCGCAACTGCCTAAGTGACATAATAATAAAAAATATACCTCATAAAATGATCAAAACTAATATAGTTTTAAAAAGAGTAAAATGTCATATTCGTCCTAGAGTTTGGTCAGTTTTACGACATTCGTTCAAAGGTTTGTTTTTTCCCATCTGGATCCAAAAGGTTTGAAATCTTGCCATTTTCATCCGGCTCGTTAACTCTATCCATTTTTCTTCGTTAAGTCAAGGGTATTTTTGTACATAAAGTGAAAAAAACCAAATTGGCCTCTAAGTGAATACTAGTACATTATGCTAAATGCTTGTACAGAAAGTGAAAGAGACCGAATTGCCCTTTAAGTTGACAAAAAAGACGGAAATACCCCTGACTTAACAGAGAAAAATGGATGGAGTTAATGAGCCGGATGAAAATGGTAAGATTTCAAACCTTTTGGATCCAAATGCAAAAAAAAAAAAAAACCTTTGGCGAAAGTCGCAAAAGTGGCCAGACCTCAGGGAGGAAAATGGCATTTTACTCTTTTGAGGAAAGTAAAAAGAAATGGCACTTACCCTCAAGAAAGAAATGGTGAGCTCAGGGTGCTGATGCCTGCCAAGAATCTCAAGTTCTTGTGAAATAGAACGCATCTGCGCAAAATTATCTTGTTAAACATTGTTTAAAATGTTCGGTTTGAATAGTTTCAAACACAGAGTGAGTGGTAAATCATACAGGTTCTTCCATCAACGGTAATATTTTGTGGGCCACACCTATGTATGAAAGAATGGCAGCAAGAACACTTGGTACATGAGGATTAAGATCCAGATAGCGAAGTTGTCGACATATCGAATCAATTACATAGTCTGAATTTTGCAAAACTAAGTGGCCAACCTGTAAAGCGCGTGTAAGGTTTGTGAGATATTAATATAGTTATAGATTCAGGCGTTGAATTAATTCAAATTGAGGCTGTAAATTCACCGTTGGACAGCCAGCTGTAGCTGAAATGACGTGTAAGACAGCATCTGCTGCGTGTCTAACTTGAAAATTTGAACATATAAGATTCTCGAGCAACACGTAAAGAGACGAATGAAGAAATCCACTTGATATAAAATCACTCTTGAGACATAAATTAAATATTCCAATCCCGTCAATCATAACCTGTTTGAAATGATACAATTTCAGATTTAATGATTGTACAAAATTAGGGGGAGCAGAAAACCAAAAAAACCGAACCGCACAAAAAACCGAACCGAAATTTACGGTTCGGTTACGGATTTACATTTTATGAAAACCGGAAAAAAAAAACCGAACTGAACCGAATAACCTAAAAATCATTTTTAATGTTTGTTACATATTGATTTAGTAGTTATAGTTTTATTCTTGAATGAAGTATTTATAATAAAAACATGAACATGTTTATTTATCTTTGAAATGATTTATCCATAGCCTACAAGAAATAAAAAAATTTAACTTCAAAATTAAATGATTTTCAAAATATTATAAAAGAAAATATCTTAATAATAGACTTTGGAAAAACATAAAAATAGATTAGAAGTTAGGTTTATGTGAACGATATTAATTAAAAAGGTTAAAAATAGTAAACTTAAATGTAAATATTAAATCTTGGATTATACTTTTTATTTTTGAATCTTCCGTAATTTCGTTCCAAAAATCCCAAAAAACTGAACAGAACCATTGCTAAAACCGAAAAAAACCAAAACCGAACATTTCGGTTACGGTTTCAGATTTACCATAAAACCGAACCGAACCGTGCACACCCCTAGTAAAAATAATGAATCATAATGAAGATGAAATGAGTGTGATTGATTACCTGATGCAGCATTGCATTATCATGAAAAAAGTGCACCGTAACATCTCCGGATCCAACATCGGATTGATCTAATGGAAGATTCCAGACTTCAGGTGATAAATACTCATGTAAGATACTCCCGATGCAATCGATTAACTGAACTCTTATATCCTTATTTAAGGAAACATGCCAGATAGATTTTGTGTTATGAAATCTTGTTTTCAAATTATCAATAGCTTGATCTGATAAACCAAATATCATTTCATTTAACATGCATGCAGAAGTGCTAGCTTGTCGTACAAGCTTTCCTAAATTAGTCCTGTTATACCAACTCTGCCAGCTTTCTTTTGTGTATTCTTTGTGTCGGATATCGCCAATCAGCTTCCGCATGTAGCTCAACGGAATATCTTTAATAATCGATAAATTCCCGTCACTACGAGCACCTGCTAAAACTAAATTTTAGAATTTGAAAGAATAATAGGTAGGGCTGTAAACGACCTGAACGAAGTTCATTAAGTAATGAACATGTTCAAAAACGGTTCACGAACGCTTACCTAACGAGATTTTTGTTCATTAAGGAAATGAACATGTTCATGAACACTTACCGAACGTGCATGAACGCAAACAAATATACATGAACATAAATGAACACAAACGAACGTTATATATTCATTTAAATTTATATATTCTGCATTTTTCATCAGAAAGATTACAAAGAATCCACCAAAAATAAATAAATACTTAACATAATTAACACAAAAATTAAGAAGTTTGTCAAGCTTTTACACAAACTGAAATTGAAATGATCAAATGAGGGATGTTGGCGGAGGCGTATAGTATAACTACGGTTTCAAATTTTAAAAACTAAAGGCAATAAATAAAAAATATAACATAAAAAAACCTTTAAATGAACGAACACAATAGCGAACATAAATGAACACATTACCAAACATTCACGAACATAAACGAACAAACACAGTATCTGTTCATGTTCGTTTGTTTAACTTATAGATGAAATTTCTTGTTTGGATCATTTATTAAACAAACGAAGATAAATGAACCTCCCGCCGAATGGTTTACGAACTGTTCGTTGAACGTTGGGTTCGTTTACAGCCCTAATAATATGCAAAGAATGTGAATTTAAAGAGTTTCAGATAACCTGCAATAAGAGACAGGCTAACGAGCCTAACAATCCCTGCAAGCGCATTGTAAAGTTTCGGATTTCTAGAAGAAAACCAAGGTGGCATACGTGGAAGATCGTATTCATTTTGAACTTTGAAAGAATTTGGATTTTCGAAAGCGTTAGATTCAACAGCAGACTTTTTCTCATTTTCAAAGAAAGTTGTCCTTTCATTTCCGTTATAGAACGCAAGTACCCGACAGAAGCCGGCTTCTCTAAAAGAAGTTTGTCTAATGAACCAGGAAATACTGAATTCTGGCTCAAACAAAGGGTAAGAGTATCAAAGAATCGAGCAGCTGCCACCTGTAAATCAGATAATAACCTATTGGTCAAAGTCAAAGTCAAAGGTCAAACTGTAGGTACACAGAAGCCAACGTACGGAGAATGTAGAAGATGATCTCTAACAAGGTGGGGACCAGAATAGTAAATTAATACAAGTAACTTTTGAGAATGTGCAAGTGACTGTTCCCCTCCAACTACCACTTCTGGGAGCTTTTCAAACAGCCTGTTATGTCGTTTAAAATAGTATGTATCAGCAACGATAGAACTTAGCATATAATATATAAATAATAATAATACCTTTTAAATATATCAGCAAAGTCACGTTCTATGTGATGATTCCCACTTGATAACAAACTTTCAAGAAACGTTTGAGCAGCTTCTGACACCTCTTCATCGTCATCAGAAACTAAAGCACATAAACATTCCTGAAAATTTTGTAATTAACTTAAAATAAGCAAAAATGACGGTAGAAAATATCAAAATAAATCTTTTGAAAAGCTAATTTATAACTTACTAGAAGCATAAGTCTGCTTCCTTTGAGTGTACGAATGCACGTCGACAAGAGTCCTTGTATAGCAGCCATGGTCCCCTGTCTCACCCTCTTTGCTGGATGTACACAAAGCTAAAAAAAATAAAAATATTAAAAACTTAGTAAAAATCATGGTAACTGTAAAACTATCAAGTAGTTGACCGCACGCACTTACATGTGGAAATACTGCTGACAAAATTTTATTTACATGAGAAGAAGCCGTTGCAATCCAATCGCTTGTTCGGTCAACATGCAAAGACCGTTTAACCTCAGATTGTGGGGACTTTTGGGTTGATTCCGTTGCTAATGTTTCAACCTGATCTTGCTTTTTGCCAGGTAAGCGCCGGAGCTCCTCCAGAAATGATAACGGAGATTTCTGGGTATTTAAATTAACTTCACTGTCATCAAGACTGAATAAATTAGCCTCATCTTCGAAAACTATCATGAGAAACTCGGCCAAACCTCTAAGTGCTTGGTCCATAGCTTCCATACTTCCAGCAGCCCCACTAATCATTGTTTTTGACACGTGTAAAACTTTTCCGATTTGACTGATCACACCAGGTAGAAAGAAAGCTAGTTGATCCGCTGTACCAACCTGCAAGAAAATATACATGCGATGAGCAGTTAATCATTTTAAAAGCTAGACAAAGTACAAGCTTACATTTGCCTATAACTTACTTTAGCGACAAGCACGCGAAGTGTCATGAAGGCTTCTACACGAAGACTAGAACTGCCTGAATGTCCACGTGCTACCTCAACATCTGCAGCCTACGCAAAATAATAATAATAATCAAATTTCTATAAAAGAATTTATCTTTATATAAAAAAAACATATTAATTTAAAAGTATACATACTTTTAGTAGAAGTGACAACCAATGTCCAACAGTGACAGTTGCAGATTGAGATCTAAGGAATGCAATTAAGCATTCCTCGGAGTTTAGTTCATGTATTTGGGATACAGTAAGGGATGATTTCGAATATTTTTGGTCTAAAAGCATAGGCAGGCCGTTAATTTGGTTGCATGTACAAGATGTGTCGGAGCATGGACATAAACCGTTAATCAGTGCCTTAAAACACCTGATAATTCCTTCCCGAAACTCCTCTGATGCCTCAGATGGAGATAGCAACGCCGCGTTAGTCAGTTTTTTCAGTATTACAACCATCTGCATATTTTGCAACAATAAGAAAAATACTGATTTTTCATCATAATAATTAAAAAGAAAAAGAAAAGAAAAAACTTCCTCAAATACCTGATCCACTGATCCTACATGGCACTTCTTTAGAAGCTCCTCCAAACACTGAATCACACCTTCTGCCACAGCATCACTTACTTTAGTAGGGGTTTCTTTATTATTCTCCTTTGGTAGAGATCTACCGTCCACTGCAGCTTCCAGCAGAAGCAGCAGGGGAAACAAAGTATAGCTGCAAAGGTAACAGAAATTGCATTTCAGTTTTAAAGATTATTAAATTTTGAATAAAAATGCAAATCCTAAGTTAGAACTAAAGGGAAATAAAAATAAAATATGATGTTAGTTGGTAAAAAAAAACGTCTAAATTGCTTGTTTTTCAACTCCTGAGTCGGTAGAAGCACATCGCCTGTCGTACGATGCCTCCTGCTAAATGGTGCAGTCAGTAAAAGCGCATCACAAGTCGCCTCAAGTCTCAGGCACACTTTTTTTATAACTAAAGAAACATAGAAAGTGTTCTAATTTTATGTATACTTTACTGTCAATAAGCTGAGTCTTCATCTAAAAGTCCACCCCCTCTTTGAATTTCAACCATATAATATGGCCTTTTTATTTGAACTTACTTTCCTGATGTTATAACCACATTCTCAATCTGCATTTTTTTGTACAAATTTTGAAGGATTAAACCCTCTCTAGGTACAAAATGCTTCTGTCTGATAGAGATGAATATAAAGATAAAATAGGTCACAGTTCTCTGTTGGTGATTGGCCTAATTGCCATTTGTGTGCACCTATAATGCACATGATTATAACATAAAGTGGACAATTACTAGGCTTGTAAACACTTATAAGTTAACACCAATATAAGTATTCTAAATTAATGAAAGTGCAGCTGATCTGCATCATTAAGTTTACTACACGCATATGCTAAAAATGAGGTTTTAACTTCTAACTGTTGAAGGTTCTATGCCACATGATACAAATATCATCTTCTGATCATAACAGATGCAGGTTACCATATAATCGATTAATAGGTCTAGAGGATAGTGAAACAGTGCCTCCACTCACTCCAATTACAGGTTATAAGTCTGATACACTGCTCAAATAGTGAAACTAAATTCAAAGAGCAATGAACAAATAACATGTTACAAGCTACATCTACATGATGATTCATCTCTAAATAAAGCAGAAAACATCCAGCTGATACTAATTAGTATACAAATTGCACCACAATTTTCATTATTAGGTCATTCATGAATACGGAAATGCAAAATTGATACGCGTTTCGTAAAACAAATATAGTTTTCAGCCAATATCAATCCAATTATATTGTAAAGATGAGTTAAATGAAAGCAACATACTCGAAGAACGGTTGAAGAGCATGAGGTGAAGAACGAGTGATGAATTGAAGAAGATGAGAGAGTGCGGCAGTGCTGGCTTTGTTGTTAGGGTTTCTGAGAGCTTCTAGAAGTTGTAAGCAGTAGCCCTTTAATTCCGAAAACCCGCTGCCTCTACCTTCTTCTGACATCATCATCATCATCATCGACAACTGATTAGTAATTATGCATTAACTGGTTTGTTTGTGGACGTGATCCTGTGTCGTTCAGAACACGAGATAGAGTGTCTTCGTTTTTAAATAGAAAACCGTGTGGGAGGGGGGGAGGGGAGGGGGGCGTTGAAGGCAGAGGGGAATCAGAAGTGACGGAAATTAGAGGGCAATACAATAAATAAGTTAAAAGACTTCTTGTTGTTGGTGACATGAATGGGTCATAGAATTTGTTTGAATTAAGATAAACATGAAATGTTTGTTTGAATAGAATGATGTAAAAGTTTAATAAACTATATCTTGTGTTAATAAACGAACGGAAGATTTCTCTATGACAAGTGTGTTTAGAGTATTCATCTAAACGTGTGTCCCTTTGTTTATCTGGTTGGTTTTCTTACTGTGATACCTAGTGTTGTTTCTTTCTCTCACTTCACCTACCTTCTTGTGTCATTTTTTTGCCTTACCTCCAGCCAAATGGAATCATGTAGTAATGGTGGCTGATATGTGTACACTTATTATGATGTTGTGTATTCATGTGTTCCCTCTTTTGCGTCGACTTCTCTTTCTGATTAGGGTTTCTCTTTGACGCTGATTGATGGAGTGGTGATCAGGAAAGGGTGTGGGTTGTGGCTGAGGTGATTGGACGACAATTATTGTTCTTCGATTGCCCTTGCCTCGCTTCACTCTTTTTTTTCCATGTTGCCCCTTTTACTTGATTAGAGTTTTCGAAAGGCCTATGATGAGCTTAAATATATGAGTAAACTTTGTTGAATATATCACCTTGGTGTGGCAGGTTTGGAGGATGGTAGATAAACACCTGCAAGTTCCTCTACGACCATGGTGGTTCCATTATTTCACAAACTCTGGGCCTGAGTGTGCCAATTAGGGTCAGCTTAAAGTTGTTTTCTTGTGCAAAAATACTACTGTTTGATTTCTATTCAAAGCCCTATTAATTAATGTTGCAATTTCTAATGAGAAACCCAATCGAGCGAGGGGTTCAAGGTTTTTTCTTATTTGGAGCATGTAAGAGCCCTTTCATGAGTGAGGAGGATTATATCTTTATTTTTATGACTTTAAACACATTGTATTGGTTTTGTTTCGTCCTTCTGATCAGAATTCCCGATTGATCAGTCGGTAAGTTGTTTGTTTGTGGTTCATCTTGGTGCGCGTTTATGACTCCATGTCGCTGCTTTCTCATGTTTTGATAGTGTGCTTCTGATATTGCTAAGCTATTATGATGCATGTGGATGACAAGGTTGTTTAAAGGCTTGCATTTTAAACGTGAGCTTGAAATTCATGGTATGATTGCAAATCGTTTGTTTCATTTTGTAAGTTGTGTATACGCCTGTTTTGGCTAAAGTTGCCTACCTGCTGTTTAATCGCCCAAAAATGTCAGCTTTGTAATCTATACGCATATGTAGTTGGTTGTGTGAAAACTCACTCACGTCCACGCCTTAATAGATCATATATCGTTACTACTTGTGTTGTTAAAGTTGGTATTCACACTTGTTGTGTAAACATTAAGCAATAACGAACAGATAAATCTGACCAAAAATTTGATTGAGAGTTAGACCTTGGCATGGTAGAATTATAGGATGGGGCTATCTCCGCAACCTAATTTGTAGCCATAATAGGTTGATCCTTATGCATGCTCATTGTAGTTGGTCTTTTTTCAAATGTTTGTTTTGTGCGGCTTATCTATTCCGACCTTTTGACATTTCCTTAGATGTCTTCAATATTTTCAAATATGTAATAGGACAGATAAAAACACTGAACATAACAAGAATGAGACTGTTGAAAAGTTCAATGTTTATCGTAAATAACTAATATTATCTTTTGTTGTAAGATATAGAAAGTTTTTCTTTTATATGCTACAATAAGCCCTTTAGAAACCATCACGAATATCCCCACGCAACGGTTGTGGTTGGTATTGAATTAAACATAACAAATGTCACAACCCTCGACCTTACCCTGGACGAGAGCCGTGAACAACACAAGTGGTACCAGTGTTTATTAAAATTATCGAAGTAGAAATTTCATGAGAACCAGGTGTCAGAAAAATATCAGAGTTTTTCAAACACCCAAATTTTCATTTCATAACTGTGGGATAAAATGACACCTTCTTATAGTTACATCTAAGGTTTTTCACGACGGTAAACCTTTAATTACAAAACACGTTTTATTCAGGCTAATAGTCACTTATTTAAGCTTGAGTGTCTCGTAGCACTTTTCCTTCCCTTAGCAGAAATACTGGTGAGTTCACTCAATTGTATAAAATGACACCTTCTTATAATTACATTATTAAAGGTTTTTACATTTGTTTATATCTTACAAAATTACTATTGGCAATCTCATTGTCCAATAGCAAAGAAACCATTTTAATAGTATTTGTCACTCGACAGTTCCTATGACGGTGGTCATATCACTATTTGGCTAACCCATTGTCCAAATAGCAAAGCTTATTAAGTAATGTATACAAAACCCCACATACTGACAGTAGTTTTCCCGTAAGAATATAAAGACTTAATCATTGTAGTATAAGTAACAATTGGAAAGCATTTAGGTCTTTGAAAGATTTGATAAAAGAAAAATGACTCAAATTGCAGAACTTTAGGGTTTTTAAACCTCCTAGGTTTAAGTCCTGGTTCTTAGATATAACAATGATAACACGTATTAGTGTAAGAAACCAAATCAAACTTTAACGATAATCATGAGATCAAAACCGCAAAGTATAAAGTATCACCTTATTTAGGTAGAACTTTGGCCTTTCGTTGCTAGGGTTTTGGATCAATCTGACAGGGTATCATTTCAGTGATTAGCGTTTAATACACGCGAATTCAGAGAAATAGAGTGACGAGGGATATAGAGATCAATTTCAAAAATCGAAAATGAGCAAATGAATCTGTCCTAGACCTGGCCTTTATATAGCCCAGGTTGATCTCTCCCACGCGTCGCGGGAGGAGACATGGTATCTCCCGCGTGGCGCCTTGGCGGTCGTCCTGGCCTAGGCCTGCCACGTCACCAGCATAGGTCTAACACGTTTCCTCCGCCGTTTTTCACCCAATCGTGTTTAATTCTCGTTTTTCGTTCCAATACTTATTGCGTATGCTTGGTTCTTGATCGTAAATGGTTCGAGTTTCATTTACGGGTTTATTCGGGATATTTTTGTGAGGGTTGGTACATCAATTGCCAAGTTTTCTTAACCGATAAGTTTTCTGATTTATTATTACAAGTTTCGTCACGCGCACTTGGGGTTTTGATTACAAACTGTTGTAGTAGAGTTGTTACAACAAACTATCCTGAAAAATCCCGTCTAGATTCGATAACGGCCGAATTCTAGTACCCTTACATGTTTACATGTCGAACTGATACCACCCAAATTCCCGACGCGAAGCATGGGTGTAACACCCTGTAAAATCATGTCCAATAATATAGCGACACGTGTTATATTTTTATTTTTAGTCTATTAAAGACTAACAAGGACTAAAAGCATCAACATGCTCAAACTAAGTCTCTGAGTGATCTTCTGATGTCAACATGCATAAAACATAGCCTCTGAGTGACCGTTAGTGTCAACATGCTTAAAAACTTGGCCTCTGAGTGACCGTTGTGTCAACATGCCCAGCCTCTAAGTGACATCGGAGTCAACATGCTTATAACGAGCCTCTAAGTGATCTTTTACGAATTCCTAACTCTCATATGTCCCATTTGTTGGACGAGAGGGATTAAATCTGTAAATATATAAAAGTTGGACATTGGAGGGATTAAAAGTGTCAACATGTTAATTTATACCTCTGAGTGACCTTTTAACGAACTGAAAACTCAAAAATGTCTGGGTATAATCCCGGGTACGCCAAATATTGGCTACGAAGGGCTAAATATGCCAAAAGGTGTTTTAGGAGTTTCTAGGAGGTTTTAATTAGTTGAGGGACTAAAAGTGGCAAACTTTAATTCTGCCTATGAAGCGCTCGCGGGGCGCGAGAGGTAAGGTCTATGCCTCTCGCGGGGCGTGAGAGGCCTGTATCTGTAGAAAGTTTTGCTTGGCCTCCACACATGTTGCCAAAACCAATTAACTCGAAACTATGTATTCCCAAACTGCTATACCACGTTTTAGGACACTTTTAAGCTCCCTCTTACACCCCTAAACACCTGGCATCACCTCCTTCAAGCTCTCCAACTATAAATAGGTGCAAAGGTTCAACCTTTGAACTTGCACCTTTCTCATTTTCAACTCTTCTCCCTACTCTGGAAGTTCCTAACTGAAAGGAGCATCCAACTTAGTTCTCTTGCATTCTAGGAACCTCTTGTAAGTGTTCCTTGCTCTTACATTTTCGTTTATAGGCTTCTATAGCTAAAAGTCAAGCGTTTTACGGAAAACGCTTGGACTTTCGGTTAAGACCATTATGGTCCACCCATTGTTCGTAACGAACATGGTTAAGTGATCGTAATAAGGTAGGTGTTAGTCCCTATAAAGGGCACCTCCTGAAGATCACGTTTGTTAGACCAATTGACTGGTCAAAGTTAAGTTATTAAAAAAGTCAAACAGGCCATTTTTCAGAAAAAATCATAAATTGATCTTATATATGTTATGAAACCTGTTTTGACACTTAAACAAGTTGGAAATAATTATTAGAACATGTGAGAACATGTTCGGCCCGTCAATTTCAGTTCTAGGGTCGGTTCGCAACCGAAAGTCGCGAAGTTTGACTTCTGCTTTGACTTTCGATTCTGACCGATTTAGATTAGTTACCCAATGATCTAAAGTTGCATTATGATCACAATATAATGTAGCATAACCCTATGAGGTTATATTACATGATCATAATCAGAATCTGAGTTTATGCACAAGTTCCATAATTATGCCATTTTTTACTAAAATGCCCTTTTTGCATAAAACAAGGTTTAAAAAATAATGAACTTGAAATAAGCTTCCTACTGATGTAATATTATAAGTAGGATTATTTGGGATGTTAAATCAGATTATAAACTGAGTTTATGAACAAGTTCTTGTAATATGTCGATAAATGACGATAAAGTCCTTATGACTTATAAAATGGTTTTAATCATATCTTTTCAAGGTAAATCTTTTACCTACTGATATGTTATATTAAATAACATATCTAAGACATTTTAATCTGACCTTAATATCAGTTTTCATTAAACATCGCATAAAACGTCATTTTTACGACATAAGCGTCGTTTCGGCGCATAGTATGGTTTTAAACCATATTATTTGACCAAGACTTGTTACCTACTGATTTTAAAACTTATTTTAAATATATTTACAGTATGTACATCATATAAACTCAGAATCCCAAATAATTTATAAACTTTGTGTAAAATGACCAAAATGCCCCTACGGTGCATAGTTTGGTCATAAAAGATAAATAATTATAGTTATAACATTAAATTATATTCAAGTTCCTTTTATACGATATGAAATTACCAAAATGCCCTTATGAGGCATAATTTCATTTTAAAACCTTAACGGGCAATATTACAACTTATTTAAAGTATAATGGCACATAGAGCTTGTCCATGACTTATCCGGTTACTCGATATCGCTAATATGCGTACGGTTAAGTATATGTAACTATTTTACGGAAAATAACCGAAACGTGTTTAACCTTGTCATTTAAGTTTCAAAATCCAGAATGTTAATTGTTTACCCATTTTATACAAGTCAAGTTACTTGTCAGGTTTAAACTACATTCTATCCGGTCATCGCTTAATCTAGCGTACCGCTTTTGATCCATTACGCTAGTCAGTCTAGGTCTATGACTTACATAAAGACCATTAGCATTTTAATTGGTTAGCTTATGCCATAATCCAGACTAGAGACTTCCGGTAAATGCTAGCTGCACTTAGCTCATTTTGAATACGGCTGGGTTATAATCTTGCATTTTAAACAAGGCTAATTCAGGTAAATACTCTTGACTTATTTTCCCTAAACGGGCTTGGGAAACGGTAAATTATTACCGCTTGGTCGGAAATGAGATCAATCGAATGCCGGATTGTGGCTAGTAAATTCGCATATTCCGTTTTAATCAGTTTTGTTTGATAACTTAAACATCGGGGGTTAAATTACCATGCCTGGATATCCTCGGCTCATTACATCGATAATGGCCACGACCTTAGCGTGGGGTGTAGGCATACACCTGACAGACGCTCAAATGCAAATTACCCAAGACGTTGGGGATAACTGCTCTGTGAGTTCTAAGTGGTGTGTATTTAATCATGTCTCGGTCTCTGTATTGGGCCCTGTATGTATGGACAAACATGTGAATATGTTAATAAGGTACAAAGTAACTTTCCCAAGTTATAAAAGATTTGTGTCCTGTGCACTTAAATCTAATTTCTAAAATGTTTTCAAAATGAGTCAGTCGGGTGTATTTACCAGCGAAAGCTGACCTATTTTCAAAAGACTAAGCTTGCAGGTACAATACGAAATAGGCCAGAAGCTGCTCGGTAGTGAAATAAGAGGATCTTGCAAATCCTTAGATCCGCCCTAAAGTCTGTTTTATATTCTTTCTTTTACATTTTATGATCCGCCTGTGGATCTTCTATTACGAGCCTGTATATTATTTTACATTTTGAACATTCGGTTTGTAATAGTAATTTTACTCCAAGACTACCGCTGTGCCGTGTTTAATTGACAATGATGTTATGAACTGACGTCACGATACTCCCCACCCGGGCCCACCGGTGTACGGATATGAATTGGAAATCCGGGGTGTGACAGGTTGGTATCAGAGCCAACGTTTGAGAGAATTAAACACTATCCTTCTTGTGTTTAATCTCAAACTTACACGGGCACATTCATTAGACTTCCGAGTCTAGGCACTGACCTAGGATTACTTATTTTATTATTAAGTTATTAGTATTGTTTTTTAATTGACTTTTAACAGGAAAAAGCCGCCACGTGTACGAGGAAGAGAAAAAGGACCAATGAGGGGAGGACCTTTAGGACATATCCCTTCACATCCACATCACCCGAACCCCTATGAGGACTCGGGAGATTCATGGCCATTTGCCCAACATTCGCCTACTCACACTCAAAGTTCTTACCACTCTCACCACTCCCATGTCACACCCCGACCCGCAGCGGAATAAAAGTCGGGGTATAATTGGGTTATCACCAAAGCTCATGATGTTTACTAAATGTTTCATATTTATTAAATTCAAATTACAACTTAAATATCCAAACAAAATTCATACAATTACAATAAAAGGAAACTACAGAATTATTCCAAAGCATAAACTTTTTATTCTTCTAGGCCTTCCTATGTGTTTCTTGTCTCAACTGGATCACCTGTATCATGTGTAAAACGGGGAGATTTTGGGTCAACAAAAGTTGGCGAGTGAACCTTGATAAAACATTGTTATTAATTTCTTGTTATATTTAATATAGAAAATTTGTGCAATGATCACATGTGAGAAAACATATATAAATAACAAACACAAACCACTTTGAATGAGTATATGATATGAATGATGATGAATGTGAGATCAAGGCTCAATCAAACGGAGCCGATCGAGTGACATGAATGATGATGTATGTGAGATCAAGGCTCAATCAAATGGAGCCGATCGAATGAGGCACCTGATACTCAACCCGTATCCCACGGGGAGCTGATGGGCCTAATGAAATGCATGCACTGAAAATGATAACTTCAATCTAAACATAATTCACACAACAATTGATACACATTTGATACATATTTGATCACGGATATGATGGATGCACAAGTGTTTAAATATAATAAGTAATTAAACGACACATGATACACCCCAAAACATGATTAAAACGGGGAATTGATAGAGATTCACTCACATTGGGTGCGTTATTTGATGACGTTGGATGCGCACGAATTTTAGGATTTGATCGACGAGGAAAAACTAACCTAAAATAATAACGAAATGATTCGGTAAATTAATACTTTTAATTCATACTCTTAATGGGATTTTTAGATTTATTTTTTGTGAGTTTAAGGAGGTTTTCTAACTTTAAAAATCTTATTTTTAAATATTTTTAAATGATTTTCTGATTAAATAAATAAATAAAAAGAAATAAAAAAATTGACTTTTTGACCGTTGACCGTTGACCGGTCGGATTGTGTTTAATTATGCGCTGAGTGAGGTTCGAACTCGGGACCTCTCGTATACGTGCACACAGCTCTACCAACTGAGCTACGTGTCTAACCCGAAATATTCTCTGTTTTAATTATATTTATATACTAATTAATTTTAAACATATTTGATTTTTTATTAAAAACGATTTATATGGTCGAACCGGTTGCAGGGACCCGGAGTCGAACTCGGGTCCTTCGGTTCGAGTGCGCACAGCCCAACCAGTTGGGCTGTGTGTCATATCTGTTTAACTTATGGATTAAATTATTCTTAACATTCGGTGACCTGATCTGATTAAGTTTTAAAAATGTTGGTTTTATTTCTGAAAGTCGGTAACGTGTGCGATTCGAACCCGGGACGTGTGCATGTTTGTGCACACAGTCCACCGCTGGACTGTGTGTCTAACCCGTTCGAATATCCAGTTTTAATTATATTTATACTTATACTTGACTAAGGGGTGGTAAAGGTGCTCAGTTTAGTACCTATGGTGGGGTTTTGACCTATCTTTTCCCCCTTACCTTGATCTAGAAAGGCAAAAGCCAGTTAAGTCTAAAAACTGACGGGAAAAGAAGAGAGAAGATGACAAATCCCAAAGATTTAATAAGAAGAATAAAGGGAGATTTAGGTTCAAAAGAAACCAAGACAAGTCGGTGTGACGCCAACATGAAAGATTTGAAACCCGCAGGCACGGGGGACAGTGTAATTATGGTCCCAAAAACCCAAACCTGTGGTATCTATAAGAGAAAGAGGCATAAGACCCTAGAATGCAAGGATCTTAAGGATGCTGTTTGCCACGTCTGCAATGAAAAAGGGCATATTAAGACTAACTACCCTAAGATTCTTAAGAATAATAATGAAAGCTGGAGAGGCCAAGAAGGGGAATGCTCGTGCCTTTCAGATAACTGCAAGAGAGGCTAGTTAATGACAACAATGTCATAACAAGTACATTCCTCATTAACGATATTTATGCTAGAGTTTCTTTTCAATACGGGTGCAGATAAATCTTTTGTTGATCATAATTTTTAGTAAACTATTAAACTTACCCATAAGAACTCTAGATAAAACATATGAGATAGAACTTGCTGATGGAAGTTTAGAAACAGCACCTTCCATTCTTGATGGAGGTTTCATATCCATAAAGAATCACTCCATTCCTATCTCTCTTTTGCCAATGAATTTGACAGGGTTCGATGTAGTTTTAGGCATGGATTGGTTATCTCGTTAACCAAGCCCGCATTGCCTGGTGATAAGAAACTCATCAATATTAAAACCCCATTGGTGAAATGATCACCATCCCTGGAGACTCACACTACGGATTGCTAGACAAGGTGTCATTATTTAAAGCATCCAAGTGTTTGAGGAAATGTTGTGTCATTAACATGGCACAATTCACTATCAACAAATCAAAGCCAAAAATGGAAGACCTACCAGTTATCTCGGAGTATTCAGATGTTTTCCCCGAGGAATTACCAGGCCTACCTCCAGACAGACAAGTAGAATTTAGGATTAACATCTACCTGAATCAGCACCCATAACTAGAGCTCCATACCGATTAGCACCAACGGAAATGAAGGAGTTGAGAACTCAGTTAGATGAACTCTTAGAGAAAGACGGTTCAATGCGGATGTGCATTGACTACCGAGAGCTAAACAAGATAACGATCAAGATCGTTATCCTGTTGCCCCGGATCGATGATTTATTTGACCAAATTCAAGGGGCTAGTTACTTCTCCAAGATTGATCTAAGATTGGATATCATCAGCTGAAGGTTAGGAGTGAGGATGTTCCTAAGACTGCCTTCAGGACCCGATATGGTCATTTCACATTTCTAGTGATGCCTTTTGGGCTCACAAATGCACCTGCAGGATTCATGGATCTCATGAATAGAGTCTGCAAACTGTATTTGGATAAGTTTGTCATTGTCTTTATAGACGGTATACTTATCTATTCTCGTAATCAAGATGATCACGAGAAACACCTTCGATGCATTCTAGAACTAAATAAGGCAAGAGAAGCTTTATGCAAAGTTCTCTAAGTGTAAGTTTTGGCTTTGAGAAGTACAATTTCCTTGGACACGTTGTAAGTGAGCGTGGTATCAAGTGGATCCGCCAAAATTGAGGCCATAATAAATTGGGAAGTGCCCAAGACCCCATCGGAGATTCGTAGTTTCCTAGGGTTGGTGGATACTACAGGAGGTTCATTGAGAACTTCTCAAGGATAGCCACTCCTTTAACTACCCTAACCCGTAAAAATATTAAGTATAATTGGGGTTCAAAACAACAAGAATCCTTTAAGATTCTTAAACACAAGTTGAGCAATGCTCCTGTGTTATCTTTACCTGAGGGTATTGAGGAATTTGTAGTCTATTGTGATGCCTCGCACACTAGCATGGGCTGTGTGCTAATGCAAAAAGGCAAGGTGATTGCCTATGCATCACGACAACTAAATGTGCACGAAAAGAATTACATCACCCATGATTTGAAATTGGGTGCCGTTGTATTTGCGCTTAAGTTATGGAGACATTATTTGTTATGGCACCAAGTGTATTATATACACTGACCATAAAAGTATCCAGCATCTGTTCAATCAGAAAGAATTGAACATGCGACAGTGCCGTTGGATGGAAAGCTTAATGATTATGATTGCGAGATTCGCTATCATCCTGGCAAGGCAAACGTAGTTGCTGCCGCCTTAAGTCGCAAGGAAAGAATTACATTAGGATTAATGCAAAGAGCGTTGATCTCAGAAATAACTTGAATGAGAAGCTCTTAGATGCGCAAAAGCAAGCCTTATTAGAGGCTAACATTCCTAATGAGGGATTAGGCGAAACTGTTGATCAATTAACGCCTGGGAAAAAATGGAATCCTTAGATTTAATGGAAGGATCTGGGTTCCAGTCTTTGGAGGACTTAGAGATCTAATCCTCCAAGGAAACACATAATTCAAGATACTCAGTTCACCCGGGTGGTGATAAGATGTATCAAGATTTGAAAAAGAATTATTGGTGGATGGGTTTGAAGAAATCCATAGCCACTTATGTAGCTAAGTGTCTGACGTGTTCGCAAGTTAAGGCCGAACATCAGAAAACCGTCAAGACTTCTACAACAATTGGAAATTCCCACATGGAAATGGGAAATGGTAACTATGGACTTGATTACAAAGTTACCTAAGACCAAAAGTGGAAATGAAACTGTTTGGGTCATTGTGGATAGGCTGACTAAGTCAGCACATTTCTTGCCAATAAAGGAAACGTATAATTCAGACAAATTTGCTAAGTTGTATGTGGACAAGATTGTGTCCCTACACGGTTGTACCGGTATCTATTATATCTGATAGAATACTAGATATACCTCTCATTTTTGGCAACAATCTTTGGGCACACGATTGAACTTTAGTACGGCTTACACCCGCAGACGGATGGTCAAAGTGAGCGTACTATTCAAACTTTGGAAGACATGCTCCGGGCATGTGTAATTGATTTAAGTGGAAGTTGGGATGACCACTTACCCCTAATAGAATTCTCCTACAATAATAGTTATCATACGAGCATCAAGGCTGCTCATTTTGAGGCCTTGTATGGGAGAAAATGTAGAACGCCCGTGTGTTGGGCAGAAGTTGGGGAAGCCCAAACTATCATGACTAGAGATTGTCCTGGAGACCACGGAAAAGATTGTGCAAATCCGTGATCGTCTCAAAGCTGCCAGGGATAGGCAGAAGAGCTATGCATAACGCACTTTACCCGTCTCTTTCCACCTGCTTATCCATCGACTGGATATCCAACTTATGGGTACTAGTATCCGGTTATGCCACAACCACAACCACAATCTCCGCCACCACTTGAGCCTAGTAACGAAGCCTTAGAAAGAATGAAAGAAATGCAACAACAAGCGGAGAAAACAGAGAAGAAGACGAAAAAGTTCTTCAAGAAACTCTCAAACTGGTGAAGGGAAAGAAGGACGAGTGAAGTCTCTTCTAATATATGTTAGTCCCTGTGAGGACATTGTTATTTCTTTAGTCCCTGCGTGGACATTTTCGTTCTTTAGTCCTTGCATGGACAATTTATTTCATTGTTTCTAGTATTGTAATTTCTATTGAAATTTAATGAAGTATTTTGGAATTATATATATGTATTCATCCTCTTCATATGAGCGTCTCGATTTTACTCGAAATTTATGCTCTGCAATATAATTCCAAAAAGATCTTAATGGTTTTGATTAGCCAAGTGGCACAGCCCACATAATTGGCCAACATTATAAAAGATAGTTAAGGACGAAAGAGTCTTCTATTATGATACCTAAGGGAAGTTATCCTTCTATCCAGAGGTGGTGGACTTAAGTTCAAGCCTCCAAGTCGCTAAAGTCACTGCGACCGGGAATATTAATCAACCATTAAGGTACTCTTATGTTAACATTCAGGAATGTTCATACTCCTGGTAGTGTGACTTGAGGAACCACACTAGCCATCAAGGTAATGAACTATGTCCTAACCTTATGTAGCCTACGTGATCAAATTGATCCCGGCTAATATCATCAGTGCGGTGATTAAACATCCATTAGTGATGTATTACCCTTAAGGGCTATGATTAAAAATAATAACATAAAGACTTGTATAAAATAAAGGTGTTATAAGTTATGTAAGCAATGTTTTATGGTCTCTTGGGTTGTAGGGTATGGCTTCACTTTTCGTTGCATTAAAAACAACCACGCCAGATTCCATATTATTTTCACTTGGAGGTGGGGGGGTTTTCACTTTCCACTACGTCTTCCATTGCCACGCCATAGTTATTTTTAATTACTTTTGTATTTTAACACTTAAAATTATTTATGAAAATGCCGTTATTATTAAAATTACATTAATAATTAAAAATACACTAATAACGAAAAAATAGACTTGATCATTGGCGTGAAGTGTAGTGATATGTCCCACTAAATTCGTGCAAAAATTATTATACGTTTCGCGATGGCGTATTTACCATTGATTTTTATGTTTTCGTTTGTCACTAATTTCTTCTAATTCGATTGTCGCTTTAAATTTGTTTTCGTCGAACTCACAATCGCTTGGACTCCATCCCTTAAAATCATGTAATTACGCCTTATTTTATCAAGTTTCCATGCTCATGACATGTTTTCTCACTATATTCCATTGTTTTTAGGACACCAAGTGTTTGTTCAATGTCCTTTCTAGTAGCCGCTTTGTGCTGTCTAAATTGTTATCTTTTTTCCACTGCAGGCACGTTAAGGATTTGACAAATGTTGCATAGTCTAGATATATACCATCACTGAGGTGGTGACTATACTTGTATTGTGTTCCCCTTACCTCAAATGATGATTCGGGTGATACTTTCTTTATCAGGTGACTGAATATCAACGACTAACCAAATATGTCTGTCATTGTTCCCGCTACCAAAAAAAATGCCAAAGCCAATGATCATGTGATGCCACTCTCTCAAGCATCACTATTGGAGTCAGATGATTACCTCGCCTGTATTGTCCACGCCACACATTTGTGTGGTTGCTTCACGATCAATGCATACAATCAAGGCTATCGAGCATGCCGAGAAACCTGTGTACCGATACATGCCAATCCTTTAATTTTTGCAAATCACTCGCGGTCTGTTTGCGTAAATATTTTAACTTGTAAATACTAACTTTGACTTTAAAATTTTGTACACACGGATTTAACCAGATACTACTATCTGTTTAATCCTTTAAATCAAACTATAGATACTACTATCTATTAAAAATTTAACCAGAGAAAGTATTAACAATTAACATAACAACCTATTATTATACAATAAATTTATCGTTATACAATATAGACTACAGACTACCCAACAAACCATGTGCACGGTATCTTGCATAGTCATCCTCTCAAACGACACCTGGCTTTCTTCCACAATCTTCAATCAGCTCTGCCGGTGGAGATGATCACTACTTATATATATTTCAACCTTCGATGTACAAAACTTATGCACGAAAAATGTCGGAACTACACATAGTCATGTTCCCTTTCTTCGCATTTGGTCACATTAGTCCTTTTGTAGAGTTATCCAACAAGTTATCATCCTATCCCGGTGTTAAGATTTCCTTCTTGGCTGCTTCAGCCAGTGTTAGGCGTATCGAAACCATGCTCAACCCTACCACCACCAAAGTCATCCCATTAACTCTACCGCATGTCGATGGTCTTCCCGAAGGGGTCCAAAACACCTCCGACACCTCACCAGCCACCATTGAACTTCTCAAAGTTGCGTTAGACCTCATGCAACCTCAGATTAAAACTTTACTTGCTAATCTGAAACCTAGTTTCGTGTTCTTCGACTTTGCGGCAATGGTGGCTTCCGGAAATAGCGTCTGAGCTCGGGATAAAAACCATCCATTTCTCGGTTTTTATGGCGATTTGTGGCGCGTTTGTGACACGTTGGTTCAACCATGACACACTACCAACTGTAGAGGAAATGAAAAATCCTCCCCCAGATATTAAATGTACGTCGGTAGCACCATTATCTCTTATATATGTATTTTTTTTTTGAGGTTCAGGAGGTTTATGGTTTTCAAAAGTTTGTGTAGATGGTTTTTTTTCAAACCCTAAGACCACACAGAGTGGAGGGTTTGAGGGGTGTGGAGCCACACGTGGAACAGAGACAGATCTAGAAAACTTTCATAGGGTAACGAAATCTAAAAAACGTCAAAATTTTCCAAAATTTACACTATCGCCGGAGCGCCAAAGGTACCCTTATTATGTTGTACATCCGCCCCTGATGTGGAAACCACCTCAGCATGGTGGAGCGGAGAAAAAAAATATGGTGTGGGAAGGTGGCGTGGAAGAGAATAAGAAAATAAAAAAAAAGGGGGAGGGCTGTGGAGCCACACGTGGAACAGAGACAGATCTAGAAGAAAACTTTCATAGGTACGAAACTAAAAACGTCAAAATTTTCCAAATTTACACTTCGCCGGAGCGTCAAAGGGTACCCTTATTATGTTGTACATCCGCCCCTGAGGTGGAAACCACCTCAGCATGGTGGAGCGGAGAAAAAAAATATGGTGGTGTGAAGGTGGCGTGGAAGAGAATAAGAAAATAAAAAAAAAGTAAACATCAAAGAATCAAATCAAAACAAACCTAAACTACACCAACCAATCGAGAGTCTCCATCCACTCGCACATTTGCCCCACACCACACAAGCCCAACCATCAACACGGCTACAACGCAGGGGGGTGTGGTGTGTGCGGCGTGAAAAGGTATAAACGTCGCTCATCCACGACACACACCGTGTGATCTAAGAGCAGCTCCGACCACAGGTGGTATCGTTTGGATTTCAAACTTGCAACAATTTCAAACGCCACCATTAACAAGAAAGGTGGGCTTCTCACACAAACAATTTTTTAAGACATAATATTAATATTTTTAGTATAAAAGTGGTTGTTTGAAAATCTGAGGTAGTGTTATAGGAAAAAGTGTGTTTTTAAGGATTTGGAAATCTGATGCGACCGCTAACGTGAAGGTCTGTGAAGGTGTGAAGGTTTGAAGGTTTGAAATTCCTGGGCGTTGTGGATGCTCTCAAGTATTTTGGGTAGTCTGCTTGTAAACAAATATGACACATGGATTGGCCGAGAAAGGTTGAGTTGACAATTAACCAAAATCCAGAGGTCATATAAGACTGCGGTGGAATCATGCCCACCTGCACATGGGGTGATTCTATTATTGTTGCACGGGTCCACACACATTACAGATTCATGCGCCTTAACACACTCACCCTCAAGCCCTTAATACACCCTACCGCTTCCCTTCGGAGCGGTGTTTGGCGCCCTAGAGATTCCCACCTGTTTCGGTCTTAATTTTCCGTAGATTCTCACACTAGTGTAGTTAAGAAAACAAAGTCTGTTGTCAAGTTTGTTTAGAGTCTGCTATGCGATAAATGGATTACGTGAGCAAACTGAGAATCTCAAAACAAACTACGAATCTCAAAACGAACTACGAATCCCGCGTTTCATTAAATGAGAGAAAGAAAATATTTGAATCCCGCGTTTCAGAGAAAAGAAAATATTTGGACTGAAATAACTTTTAATTGTGTTCGAAGAGAAAATAAAAGAAAATGAGAAGGTTTTTTTACCTAAATTAATCTTTCCAATTTGAAAGGAAAGGAAAAGAAAATGAGAGAATCCTTTCTTTTCTCTTCTTAACTTAACTCGGGAACATAGTTAAATGAACTTTTTTAAAGGCAAACGATCCCCACCTCTAGGAAATAACTACAAGTTCCTCTAGGAAATAACTAAAAGGAAAAGAGGGCAACCAAAGAGAGAGCGTTTACATAATTATAAAAAGAATAAAATTAATAAAAATTACATCAATCCTCTCAAAGTAATGCGTTGATGTTTGATCTATTCTTTATCCAAAAAGATATATGAGAGACTTGACATTTTCAAGAATTTTCTCCTCCTTTGCCAATTCTTTATCCAAAAGTCTTTCGAAATTGACCTTTAAACCTCCTAACCCTTAGAAAAATTCCTAATTCTATAGTATTTTAGAATTTTAATTTGATGTAGTATGATAGTTTTTTACCTATAGTGTTTCCAGCTCTGCAACTGCCTGAAACCGTCACATTGAAGACCTTTGAAGCTCCATATTTCATGTACATGTTCAAGAGCTTCCATGGCACACTTAGCGTATTCGATCGTTTAGTGAAATGCATCGATGGATGCAATGCTATACTCATCAAAACATGCAGAGAAAATGGAAGGACCGTACATCGATTACTTCAGCAACCAAGTTAAGAAGCCAGTTCTTCTAATCGGTCCAGTGGTTCCCGAGCCAAACTCCAGCAAACAGACGAAACATGGGCCAACTGGCTGAGCCAGTTCCCAGCTAAATCGGTCATTATACTGTTCTTTCGGAAGCGAGACTTTTCTGACAAACGACAGATCACAGAACTAGCTTTAGGGTTGGAACTAACAGGACTTCCTTTCTTCCTGGTGCTTAACTTTCCAGCAAACCTTGACAGTTTCTGCAGAACTGAATAGAACACTGCCAGAAGGGTTTGTAAAGAGAGTGAAGGATAAAGGGGTTGTGCATTCAGGGTGGGTGCAACAACGACACATACTGGCACATGAAAGTGTGGGATGCTATGTGTTCCATGCAGGTTTTAGCTCAGTGATTGAAGGTTTGGTTAACGACTGTAAAGCTGGTGATGCTGCCATTGAAGAATGACCAGTTTCTTAACTCTAGACTGGTTGCTTTGGAGTGGAAGGCTGGCGTGGAAGTGAATAGGAGAGATGAAGATGGGTATTTTGGGAAAGATGATGTGTTTGAAGCTGTGAAGAGTGTTATGATGGAGACTGAAAAAGAACCAGCAAAATCCATAAGAGGAAATCATAAGAAATGGAAAGAGTTTTTGCAGAATGATGTGATACATAATAAGTATGTTGCAGATTTTGTTGAGAACTTGAAGGCTATGTGAGAACATGGTTAGAGCTTTCTTTATCTCAAGTTATCTGATATGAAAAAAGGGTGAAATGTTATGGTGTGTATATGATTATCAACATGTTTTATGATGCTAGTATGTAAAAGCACGTGTAGATTGCTTGTTTTCAATTCCTAAGTCGGTAGTAGCACGCATTTGTAGATTGCTTGTTTGCAATTCCTAAGTCGGTAGTAGCGCGCATATCGTCTGCCGGTTGTCATCTCCCACAGTCAGGAAAAGCGCATCACTGGGCGCCTCGTGCCTAGGAAAGAGTTCTGGTCTTAAGTACACCTTACTATCAATAAGTTGAGTATCCATCGAATTGACTATTAACCAAATAAGGGGGCGGGGCAGGGGCTTGGCGCAATTCAACAAGGTGAATGATGGTTGCTTATATGGTTGCTTATATGACGTCTACGTGGCTTCACTTTTCTTCCCAATAGAGCAATAAAGCCTCCCATAACACATAGTCTAATCCACACGGAATGTACAATTACTTAAGAGTGGACAATTACTTGGCTTATAGATACTTATAACTTATAGAACCAATAGGAGTAATTCAAGTTAATGAAGGTGCAGTTGATATCTGCATCAATAGGTTTATTCATATGCATATGCTAAAAATGAGGTTTTAACTGTTGAAGGTTACGATACCCCAAGATGTAAGATACATAAATCATACAAGAAGAATAATTATAAACAGATGCAGGTTTCAATATTATAGGTCTCAAAGATAGACAAATAGTTCCTCCACTCACCCCAATTACATGTTACTAGACATTGCTCAAATTTTGAAGAGCAAATAACAGATAATATATTAAAGGTACATCTACATGATGTTTCATCCAGAAAAAGAACAAAGCCTAGCTATTATAATTTATGAATATGCCATGATATATTAAAATCACCGAGGTTATGTTTTGTGGAATAACAACCATTGTCACTAACATTACGTCATTACCACGTAGGACATTGAGCAACAACTAAATATCCATAAACTAGGTGTTGTGGAATAACTACTCAATAAATTTAAAATCAAAGAAATAAAAATACAACAGAAAATGAAAAAGACGCGATTGGCTAAAAAGGGTGGAGGTGGACCCATCTCTCCATGTGCCTAACGCCCGTTATCGGAATGGCAGGGGTGCCCTTGGCGCCCCGGGCGTGGTGTTTAGCGCCCCACCCATGCTGATTTGGCATGGGGGCGTCAATCCACAACACACAACCTAAGAGTACAAATTCTCTCCAATTGCACCACAATTTTCATTGTAGGTCATCGATTATGAATATGGAAATGCAAATTTGATAAACATTTCGTTAAATGATTATAGTTTTTAGCCAAATATCCATCTAATTTTCTGGTTAGCATGCATTGCACTATATAATATTGTAAAAAAGAGTTACGTTGTGTTCCCGAGTTTACTTAATGAAAGAAAAGAAGGGAAGTGGAAGGAAAGAAAACTTGGTTGTCTTCCAGAGTTTTTGTTAGGAGGGAAGTGAAAAGAAAAGAAGAGAAAGGAAGGGGATTTGATGCAAAATTTCATCCCTCCAAATTGGAAGGAAGTGAAAGGAAAAGAAGAGAAGATGCGAGCAATAAGAGGAAAGGAAAACTGATCATTTCTTTTGTTTTCCTTTGTTAAGTAAACTCCGCAACACAACGTTATGAGGAGGAGAAATGATTTAGAAGGGACTAAGTGAAACTTTTGTTTGAGATTGGTGTTTTTCTCTTTTTTTTTATGAAGAGAAAGGAAGAGAAGAGAGGAGAAAGGGATGAGTTTTTAGACTAAAATTCATTCTTTCAAATTGAAAAGAAATGAAGAGAACGGAAAGGAAGAGAAAAGAAAAGGAGGGGCTCTGACCAGTGTCGAAGGGTCTGGTAAAAAATAAGTAAAGAGAGTGTTCCTTAGTACCTCCAACTAGATAGTAAGCACCAAGAAGGCTGTTAAATACACAAAGAGTCTGTGGTTCTGTTATAAAATAAGTTGATTAAAAATCGATTTATGAAGCGTGCTTAATTGATTTTTATCCTTCTGATTGTTTGGTTTGAAAGGGTGTTGGAATGTCCAATGATTTGTGATGCATAATAAGAACTAGATTAATGATGATACTAACAATGTGATACTTGATTTGGATTAAAAACAATACTAGGTAAGAATATTCACACTCAGTTCGAAATCATAAGCATCAAGGTTCTATTTCACAATTAGGGTTTGAATTAAGATCAACAACAAGATTAACGGGGTTGGGTTGCAAGGTTTACACATCAATAATCATTAACATAAGTAATGGACAAAAGTATGCTTCATTACTCAAGAACGTAAGAAACCCTAAATCATATCAAAGT